>JAHWXV010799224.1:0-15846 GCA_024586415.1 Phrixothrix hirtus
AAATCATCCAACGAAAACCTTCACGAGTAATTTTCATTTTTTCACAAAATTACTTTCTTTAAACGCGCACTGTAAACAAACTACTCTGTCTTTCTAAGCCACCACGGATTTTACAATACAACATGTCAAATTTTACGAATATGGCAATAACTTACTATGAAAGACAAAATTATACTCCGATAAACACTAAAATAAAATCCACCGAAATTAATTTCAGGTAAGATGATTGCAAAAGTTCGTAACTGATTTCATAGGCGACGACGCTGGTATTTATTTTATGGCCACGTTGTATACAGATGAACGAGTGGCAACGTCAGCGCTTTTGAGTTACGGTCGATTTGCTCAAGAAAAAAATGTTTTTAAAGGAGAACGAAAAGTTACAGTTTTGTCATGTTATATTATACGAATTTCAGAAATGAGGAATGTTGGAACCACCACAGAACCGCTCAGAATATTTATTCGGACCGTTCTCCGTTCTCAAAACGTTGAAAGCTTTTTTAGCACCACCCTGAAACACGACAACATCAGACTACATTTAACTTAATTAACGATACAGAAATTGAAGGGGAAAATCCCCCAGTGCCTTCGCATTTTGCAGGTATCGGCATAATAGCTTGAATGGCAAGAATTTTGATTCCATAGAAGCTGTTCAGTTTGCTTTAAGAAATGCCATCCAGCTTCTATGAAAAAGGAATCCGTAAGCTTATAAAACGTTGGCATACAATTGTAAAAAATCTAACGATACTAATTAATTTTTAAAAGGTTTTTGTTTATCTTCACTAACTGATAATTATCTATTTATATGTATTCAGTTTAATATTTTCTTACAAAAGTTAATCAACAAGACAAGTTCTTAGGAAAACTAAACTAAAGGAAATTAAACTGCTATTTATATGGAAAGGTGATATTCTGGAACATTTCGGAATATTAGAGAACAAAGTTACACAGAATGCTGATGTCATAAATTCCGATGCCATTACTCGCTGATTTTGAATTTATTTAGGCGTCAGTTGCATTGATGAGTCATTAATCATTACATCATTTATCTTAGCGCCATAGTACCTTCTGGAATGTTCCGGAATCTTCCATAAAATCATTATCTCTAATTTTGTTAGTATTAATAATTAAGTATTTTTTAGCACTTTAAATTCATATTTAGTTTTTGTTTTTTATTAAATTTAATTTTATATAGACATCTAATTGCTGCATTGTTTTCTTTAGAATCGAGCACTAACTTTTGCTATCATTCAATATTTTAAAATTATAGTGTAAAAAACTGTAGACTTCTTGAGACGTTACAGCCCACAGCATACGTGTTTGTTTCAGGTAACAATACAGTAATGAAGGATCTTAAGGGAAACTATGTATAGAAGGGTTATTCAGAAAAAACAAAATAGAAATTGTTCACGATTATATATTACATACATAAAGTATGACGCACCGAAATAAATTAGCTACTAATCTTGTTGTTTACTTTGGGCTACAATTAATTTCCACAACTGCGCCTACAAATTTTCCATTTATAAAAAGATTGATCATAAAAATTACCCGGAACATAAAATCCATACCTGATACTGCGGTAACTTTAAATTTAAATTGTTGATCACATAATTAAAATTTTAAATAGTGTTTATTGTTGTAAGTTTGACATTAATATTAAATACATATAGCCAAGTGATTATTGTTTTCACAGTCCTACTTTTAGACAACAAACAACAATACTTTGAACCAAAAGACAACCATATCCAAAATATACTTTGTTGTACATATTTTTAGTTAAATTCTGATCTTACACATTTAGAATTAATTAATCAATATGTTTTGGTTTAAATTTGTTATTTGTTTATATAATTGCATTTGTAATAAACTATTAAATTGTTTGTTTTTGCTTTACGACATTTCACCTAAGAAATTGCCACTTATGCACGTAAATATAGCCATTTTTTAAAGACTCCTTAGCGCAAGGTCTTGAAATCATAATAATGAGCCTTATGCATTCGCACATAAGCCCACAATAATAATCGCTAGGGAGTCCTCATGTTTGAGGACCAACTATTAATATGACCTTTAGTGAATGCACAGAAAATGAATGTGCTGAATAATTGGCTTATCTCAGGCTTGCCAATAATGTTCACAAGAAACACATTTTTTGGTAACAATTTAATTACAGATAGACTTTCTGCATGCCGAAAAAATTGTATTATTTTCATGCTATATAAATTGTTTAACCTACGCCACTGGCACCGGACATGATTAATATTGCGTCGTAGTTGGCGCAGAAATTAATAATGCAGCTACCAACTTCGTAAATAAACAATAACTACTGGACTGTATACAGTGAATATTTTTAATAGCGAAACATCGAGGTTATTGAAATTCTGATAATTATAAAATTTGCCACTTTATAGAAATAAGGGTATATGATACTAACTTCATTCGTAATTTGTACTAGGTTATGTTTAGTATTTAAATTATACGTATGTATTTTTTAAATACGAATTTCTAATTTTTGTATCTAATTAATTTATTTTTATTTAATGTTTTAATTAATAGTCTTTATATAACGGAATGGCTTTCACTGTAGAACATAATAAATTTATATTTAAGGATTTTCTCCCCAATGTATTTGAAGTACAAAACAATATTGGGGAATGTTCAAATAATCGTGCAGTTTTCATTATTTGATTAATTTTTACTGCCTATGGTATAGAAAATCGTCTTTTGAAAAAACATCAGTTTTGTTGGCCAATGGAGTTTTCATTTAGAAAATACAATGGAACAGTTTTATAAACACTTGCAAATTACTATCGCCAAAGAAGAAACATTGTACAGAAGCAATAAATGACGTAAAATTAGTTTGAGAACTGTGTACATGGTACATTAGAATTACACAAAAATTGTATACATTTTTCAATAATACTTGTATATTTAAAATATATAAGTTCTGCATTCAATTATCAGTTATGGACTGTAATATTATATTAACGACAATACAATAAAGATTTGAACGAATTTTCTCTAATAAGAACAAGTAAGTGATTTATTATTCTTTCTCGCACTGCTATAATCACTCACACCATTTAATTGGTTTCTCGTCACTTTGAACACGTAAGTAACATTTGAAAGTATACTGCCACATAACACTACTGAAGCAAGTTTTCTCAAGTGTGAATGTACAAATGATTTTTCAAATTACCTTTTCTGCACTATTACAATCATTTAAAAGGTTTTTGTCCTATATGAATATGTAAATGATTTTTCAAATCATCTTTCTTAGTACTATTATAATCACATACTGTACATTTCAATGTTTATCCTGTATGAATGAGTTTTATTACACGTGTAGAAAGCAACTAAAATTGGTTTCTAGAATGTGATGTTAACAACGTAACGTGTTTCTCTGCAAGTACTAAATTAATTCCATTAATGAAAATTATAATTAAACTTACTGTATACATACATCTTATTATGTGGTCTCTCTGATGGTTGTTTGCCTCTATGCGCAAGAACCGTGGGTTCAAAGCCGATCGAGGTCTATAAATTTTTCAGTGAAGAAAATTTTAAAAACCATACCTCCTTCTCGGATAGGGAAGTAAAATCATTAGTTCCGCATCAATGTGATGTTTGGAACGACAAAAGTGCCTCTACTAACGGTAGAACTCTTCCAGATTCGGAAAAATTCTAATAAGCATGGCGAAATGACCCTGGTAGTTAACGCCAAAAGGAAGAAACCAAATGAATTTTCGCACCCCGAAGTCTCGGCTACAAAACATAAATAATATAGTATATCGCGATACAAGTTCGGGAAATGACTTATAATAGGCGCAGAAAAAGTTAGGGTTTCGTTTTGCTAATTTTTGAGACATGTACTAAGGAATTTTACGATCTGTGTTGTATAGTATTTTTTACGCTAACGACAACTATTAATTATTTACGACAAATTGATATCACAACTTTACTCCAGTTCACAACAGTAGTTGTACCGTTATGAACCATTACGTGTTTGTTATGAACTACAATCGCGGCGTTTCTATGACAATCATGACAGTTCGGTAAATTTATCAGAACGTGATAATCAGCATAGGTCGGTGACGCAAAAAATTATTAAACATGCGTGGGTAACGATACATTATTGACTACAGTTACCAGAATTAATTTCGTAAAACAATATAATTCCGGACTCGTTCTTATATTGAATTAAACATGACCATTGTGGAATCGCTTCCTGCACATGCTTATACATAAATTTAGTCATAAGTTAAGTTAAATTCATTTAAAGATACTTCTTTAGAATAAACAATAAAAGTGTTACATTTTGTTATATTCCTATTTCTTTTTAATATGACGGATTATCAGATTTGGCTAGTACCAAACATTTTTATTAGAACAACGGAAATTTAATTTATACCTGCGGTTCTCAACGGAGTCCACTTGCCATTTCTGACAGACCAAGGATAATAATATTCATAAAATTATATGAGGACTATTCAATAATGAAAAATTTTTGCGGTAAGGTTCTGTTCTTATGTCACAAAGTTGGTGTCTTCTCCATTATGCAATAACAACTATGTTCGTTTCAATTCCGATTGCGACCGATGCCAAGCGACTACGTTGAGATGTTCAGTTTTGCCTACAGAACAATGCAATTGACACGTGATGAACAGTTTACTACTACTTATTCGTTGTTAGAATAAACTTGTTGGGAATCTGTTCTTATTTGTGGTAATGTTGGTCGGTGATAGAAAGTGTTCAAAGATGGAATACAGACAACATCACACAGGATTAGTCCTTGAGCTCCAACCGCAGCTCTAACGGATAAAGACATCAACACTGCTACTGCGATTCTACTAGAAAATCGACGCAATATTAAAACAACTGTCAGATTCTGAATAATTCATAAGGCTCCTGTGATGTATTAATGACTGAAAAACTGCACATAAAACTTGTTGGTACGCCGCGCCGTAGGTTCGGAGACTGCTTACACCCAAGAAAGGTGATATTCGCGTGTAGGTTTGTGTTGGGCACAAAAGATAACAAGCAGTTTTTTTTTGGAGGGTAATAACTGGTGATAAAACTTGGCTTCGCCATTTTGACACTGAAAGTAAGCAACAAAATTCGATGTGAAAAATTACATCATCACGCCAAAAAAATTTAAAGCAGCTGCATCTGCTGATAAAGTCATAGCCTTCTTATTCTTTGATGTAATACATCGATAAACATTACTGTCTTGTTAGCGTGAACTTGAGAGACAACCAGCTAGAGGTTATTCAAAGTGGCGATACGGGGCACAAATGATGCTGTTCTTTTCCTGTAGGTCAGTTTGCTCTTGCCAAGTTCTGCTTTATTTGCCATACTTAAAGAAAGTTGGTTGTTCTCCTTTAGAACTTCAGAACAAGAATCTGATCTTTACTCATTGTTGTTAAATGATTTGTCGTTGTCCTCTTCTGGTCTAGGAACATTTTTATTGAAACAATACAAAAACTTGCTTAAAAATAAAGTATAACAAGTTTAACACAACGTTCATTCGAGTGAACAGTGGACTTTAATTCAAAGTACAAACATTTAACAAAATTTTAAATTGAGTGTTTTTGGATGGATATTTTAACTTGAATTTATTCAAACCAATATAAAACTGCTTAAAATCCAATATAAATAAATACATACCATAATATGTAGCTTTATGAAAAGCCGCCATTCTATCCAAAGATCATGTGTAATTAAAACCTAGTATAATTATCCAGATGCCACCACAAGGCTGTCCACGATATTGTTGATTTGATTGTGAGTACAACAGAATTAATGTAGACAGAAAAGAAGTGGGCGTTGGATTCCAGGAGTATATGGGCAATTTATATTAGCATCAATCGATGACTCATTGGTTGGCATGTTTGGCTCCAAGCCCGATTCGAACCCGGGTTTTGGACGGAGAAAATATTTAAAAACGCCTTCTTCTAAGGAAGTAAAATCGTAGTCAATACTCTTACGTTTGGAAGACGGAACACCGCCAGGTTCAGCAAAAAGCTATAGGCCTGGCGAAATGCCATGAAGTCAAAGGGAGTTTCAGCATTCTGAAGCCTCAACAATCTCAATAATGAAAAAATAACAGATAAATAATACTGGCTAACTATTTTCTTGGAAAAATTAATAAATAAAACTTGCTACAAATAGGCTCCTTTCACACAGCCCAACAATATCTCATGACAATTCTAACGCGATGTTTTAAGTTTTAATCGATTGAAAATTTAAACAAGTTCTTGCATACAGCACGATCATGATAACTTGCAGTAACTTTGTCGTGAATTAATGTAATGTTCGTTGTGTATTGGGATAGGTAAGTGTGCTTAACACTAAGCGATATTTTACCACAACACACTTTAGTACTAGTTTAAATAATTCGCAAATTACCTTTATTTGAGTAAAATGAAAGACACTACCCTGGAAAAATTAATATATCATCAAACTAATACCAGTTTTGTAGGACGAAGGTCTAGAAAATCAAAAAAGTTGCCTTCTCAGATAAACAAATATAAAATTAATAAATGTTTCTCTATATCCATTTTCAACAATTGTGGCAACCAACATTCAGTACACCACGATTATTGTTAACACTTGTCGTGTTCAAGTACGACATTGTGTGAATGGCACGGCAGATTAAACGTGGTATGTAAAAGTAACCTTACTCCTAATCTTAATTATGTATTTGATGTTTACAAGATAATTTCACAACCTTGCAAAGCAACATCATCATCATCATTATCAACATCATCATTATCATCATTATCATCATCATCATTATCATTATCATCATCATCATCATCTAGTTACGTTTAAACCATGACAACTTGTCTGGTTACTGAAACAGGCGAACAGAAGAGCGTAGGTCCTTCAAAGGGTTGTATGAGTTTTTCAGATTTCAGAGGAATAATTAAAAAATTCTTCTTGAATACTTGGGTTACTTAAATACCTACTCATGTTTTTAAAGAATCCTTGTACATTATTGCAGCTTTTTATTTATAGTAATAAATATTTAGGTAAATGTAGAATAATCTTTGTAGAAGCAATGCTTTGCAATAATGAGGAAGAAGTCGATCACAATAACGTTATCTTAGGTTTCGTAAAAATAGGCGGACACTATCTTCATAGTAGCTTGTAAGTAAACAAATGAAACCGGCATTAGAAATTTGAATATATCTTTTATGTTAAACAATTAATAAATTTCTTAATTTCATTTAAGATATTATACCAAGTGACTCACCAAAGCCGCGGTGGACGATAGACAGTAAAGTAGTGGTTTTAGAAAAAAATGAGTTCAAAAGCTTCTTGAATTTATTTAAGGAATTATTTTCAGTTGTACAGGGTGTTTGTTTTCCCAGGACAGATAATAACTTTGTTATTTTAAATAGAATACCTTGTATGTTATTGAATTTTAGATAGTGCATGAGATTTTAAGAACATCTCAAGTGCGATAGTTTAAATTTCTAATTATGGTAGACTATGACCACCCATAAATCTATTTTCATAGCCGTATTTAAAGTATGTGTCAAAAGGTCATAGCCTACCCTAATTGGAAATTTAAACGATCTCAAGTAATAGCATGTCCCATATCCAAAGTTGATAATACAAGACATTTTCATTGTTGCCCGTCTGTCTGTTTTATAAATAAGACTAAATTTTGTAAATGGATTGTTAATGTCATGGACATACCTCACTGTGTTATAAAAACTTACTATTTCTTAGAATGCGCATTCTACGCAGGCAACGTCGCCCGATTTCCACCTCAAACATCTCAATTATTTTAAATGTAACACCCTGTATTTTTGTAACTGATATAGCTTGGCCCTCCTCTTGCAATTCACTTTTCTGGAGAGCTACCATTTAAATATGTCCGCATTGCATTATTGCTACATACTAGAGTCCCATTTTGTTGAAACTAAATCTGGCTCAAAAGATTTAAAGGAATTGGTCGAAATATCTCCTAAATTTCTGCGAATAAATTCGATATGGCTCGCTATATTAATATGATTCAAATATGCGATTGCTCAAAACGTCCGTCTATATATTCCATGACCAGATATGTTGGTGGTCTAAGGGACATTATAATAAAAGTTATGTCGATTTACATATCCATTTTTATGAAATGTCTCATCAAAGAAAAGAATAATCAAAAAATGATGGGTTCTCCAAAAGTTTATTATTTGCCCATTGGTATGGATGTAGTCGATGGTAAGAGCGTTTGCATCGAGTTCCTGTATAACCTAGATATGGTTTGAGTGAAACTTACATCGTTGAGTAATCCTCCATACAGAAATTTCTTTTAACTCTAACTGGTATTCTAACTGCCTGACACTTGAATGAAAGTTCTCCACAAAACTTCCTAATACTAGAAATTCATTTTCCTCATCAGTGGCACCTACCGCTCTTTTCCCCTTTTCATATTTTTAGTTCTTTCAAATCTGTCTCGCATTTTTCAAACACTCGCTTATTTAGATTCCGTGCCATAAATGCGTGATGCTGGTAAGCAGTTTCTACCACTCGTCCCAATTACACAGCCAACATTTAATTGGATGTTGATGTTGATAACAAATTAAAAGTTTTAAGAAAAGAACAGTAATAGCTCAAAAACTGCTAGCGATAGGTATAGGATATTATTACCAAATATGTATGATCTTCCAAAGAGCTATATCGTTACAAAAATACAGGGTGTTACATTTAAAAAAATGATATATTCGAGGTGGAAGTCGACAACTTTACACGCTTAGAATGATTGCATTTTAAGAATAGATATGGTCAAGTATTAGCAATTTATTTATAAATAACAGTGTTCTATTTCACAAAACTGACTGAGATGGCGCCATTGAAGTAACGCCGTTATCACATGGAACTTATAGTAAAAATATCTTGTAATCCATCAAATTTGGATGGAGGGAATGCTATACATATGTATAAGATGTTCTTAAAATATCACGCACATGTAAAAAGGCATGAACATATAGGGCGTTCCATTTAAAATGAACCATGTTGGCGTACAACTAAAAATAATTTTACAATATTCCTTAAATAATTTGATGAAGCTTTTGAATTTAATTTTTTTGCTAAAACCATTACTTTGCTATCTATGGGCCACCGACTGTTGAGACACCCTGTATATAACATCTATGTAGAAAACAAGAATTGGCCATATAAATGTTTACTAAAAAGGTTAGTTACATTTTACACATACGGGGATTACTTAAAAAAAATTCTCCTAATTCTAAGTTATTAGAAATTCTTTGAATTTTTGTACTACTTTTCTGTGGTTTTAACAACCCTCAAGAGGAAAGAACACATATTATTTATGCCTTACCCTACACATTGAAATATTTCAGAATATATACATACAGTTAGCGAAAATTGCAGAAATGAAATTATGGGTTTTATTAATTAATTGAAACATAAATTAACACAATTTTAATAATCTTAAAATGCTGAAGAAGAGTTAATAGTCATTTACAACCGGGTTATTCTATTGATATTGAAGTTTTAGAATAGATAATATTCATGTTTTTATTGTAGGTACATACATTATCACCTTTAAATGTATAGTTAGACACACTACTTTAGGTGGATTCAGCAGTCGATGGAAGCGATTTACACTAGAAACTGGTTAATGGGCTTCTATCTTCGAATGTATATTGCTTAGATAATGTTTATCAAGCGTTTCAGGACAGATTTATTATACGAATGAGGTTATTAATACATTTAAATAGCTAATTGAAGAGCACGTTCGGCTCAATCATGCATGCAATCACTAAGGCGCATTCCTTTTAATTATACACCATGTACGACGCAATTAATACATGATAAGTAAAGCAAGTAAAATAATTATGATTGATTATTTAGAAGTTACTCTCTTAATGCTAGCCAAAACCATTTCCACTTATTATTCCTAGTGATTTGCAATTAATCATATCTAATCCTTTCCATTATTAATAATAATAATTATGGTAATCATTTAATAGTTCTTGTTTTATAACTAAGGCAGGCTTCTTTGTTTCTATTTTCACTCTTTTTCTTAACTGTAAAGTACTTTTAAGAACGTTTAACTGTATTTTCTGATTTTAAAAGTTACTTGTTTTTTTCCGAACCCTCTTAGGTTAAGTAGGTTTGTAATTAAGGTTTTTTCGTCTAATTTTGGGACTATAGATATTAACAGCATAAACTGTAATACACTGAAACACGTTTACGACGAAGTAATCAAGAGTAAACAGTTTTGTATTAAAACATACTTATGTATGAATATATATTTTTATATATATATATATATATAAATATATATATATACATACAGAGTGTTTCAGATAATATGACATTCCTTTTAAGGGCTGTAAGTAGACCCTACATAAACGTAAAATTAAAAAAAATGTAAATACAAAAAGTCTTTTTTTTCAAATTATGTGCAACGGCCGCCTATGGTTGCGTTCAGACTAAAACTGTTAAATCATTCATAAAATTATAACTGTAGGTCAATAACAGTATCAATTTATAATAACATTCACTTTTTACAGCTGCATCAGGCACATTGCGATTTGTTTACTACAATAAATAGCGGGAAAAGGGGATTGCCCTTTCACGCAATTGCAAGAATTTAGAATGTATATAATTTTTTTAACAATTTTGAAGAAGTTATTTATTAATAACTGATAATAATAAAAATAGAGTTTAGTCATGCATCGTTCTAAAAACAGATTTTCATTTATGAAATTGCGTGACATCATCCTACGCTTAAAATAAAAACATGTATTTTAAACACTTTGACACGTTTTAGATTTTTCTAGTTGGTATTCAAACGAATGGCAGAATAATTTGCCCAATTCGACTTAGAATAATCAAACATTGTTTCATACGCAATTTTAATTAAAAAAACAGTGATACTAGAGAAATATTGTAATAGTTGATTCCTTTAAAATAATCTTATTGATCAGACTTAATGTAATTAATTACCTTACGTTTTAAAACTTTCAAAACAGTTTTTCCCTAACATTTTCTTCGGATACATAATTAATTACTTAAATGGCCAATTAGATTGTCTTGAAAATTTCATTATTACAAATTCTATTTTTGTGAAATTGCTTTCGAAATTACTAATAATTAAAAATGTTAAAAGTATGTTAATTCGCTTACAGATTTGTTTCTTTTAATATAATTTTTATTTTACAGTCTTTAAATCAATATTAACTGAATCATACATCTGTAAGTACTTTATTATTACAGGTCTGTGCACAAATTTTATTAACATAAAAGCACCAATCGGTTCAACACGGTGTAGATGGGCACAATTTGCGATTTAGTTTTCATTATTAAAACACTGGTTAGACAACGAAACGCATCCTAGTAACTGACGTAAATTGGCATAATTTTGTTTATTAAAATATGGGTCACTGTCATTTACAAAGATGTATCATTTTACAGTCTTGTTTTTATACGTCTGCTTCGAAAGTTAAAATAAATTCGTACAATGCTGCTCTACTACGGAAATGTTTATTTAGTAAAAAACATATACTCGATTGTATTTGTATATTTGAAAGCATGTGCTTAGTCGACTTGTCATTATTAAAAAAAAGAAATTTTAGTATTCGTATTGCTTTTAATTTTACGCTATAGGGCCTACTTTCATCCTTAAAAATAATGGCATATTATCAACACCCGGTATACGCATATATGTTTCTTTGGTTGCCTGTAAACCTTATTTACAGAAATTTTCGATCTTTAAATTGAAGAAGCAAAACTTTTACAAAATTCGTGTACTTCTTGTTTTAGTCCTACATAGGGAGTTGTAAAAATGGTCAATGATAAAGGTATAAATACGATAACAATTCGTAGATACTGTTTTTGTGGCTGAGGGATCAGGATGCAGAATTTCCCTTGGCCCTCTTGGACTAGAACTTATATAGTCATTTCGCCTTACTTACTAGAATTTTGCCGAATCTGGAGGAGTTCCACCGCCAGTAAGTATTTTTAACGTGCCAAACATTACATTGACACGGGACTTACGATTTTACTTCCTTATCCAAGAAGAAGGATGTTTTTTAAGTTTTTCTCGATCTCGATCGGGTTTGAACCCGGGTCCCTTGGATGTAAAGGCAAACATGCTAAACACTACACCAGTCGGGGCCGACCACAGGACAGGTAGAATTACAAGGGTCTTTAATTATCTTGGAAATCTATACGCATACATATTTCGCTTTAACTAATGATAAGCATACAGAGAAATACCAAGTTCATACTTAATCAGTATCTATTTCGTCTTAAACAAGTTTGCCATTAAAATGGACCATAATAAATCTAGAGTAAATAAATATTTCATCCAAAGCAATTTTTCGTATCAAGCTTATGTATAAAAAACAAACTTTTATATGACGAACAACAGCTTGAAAACATGGCATGTGAATTTTGAATAAAAAGAAAACGTTTTAGTTTCCTAAATATTTTGAATTTAATAAAAATAAACACATCCTAACCAAAATAATGTTTTCAAAATTGCATGCCATTGAAAAACAATTATCAATTGTACGTCAATGGTTAACAATATGACACAAAACTGTAGTAATACTAAAATTAACAGAAATTGTCATTAAATTTAAATGAAACTCTCACAACTCACGCGTGATTGGATTTTGAACAATAAAAATGGAGTAAATATAATTTGCTAAACATAAAATTGAAGTTTCATTAAGCAATGAATTTTATTCTTTATAGCTGCTCATAAAGTTTATAATGTCAGAATTTTAAATATAAAATTAATGTAAAAAAAGAAAGCTTATAACAAGCAGGAAAACCTGAAATTGCTGTAACTATTCAAAATACCACATTGCGACGTATTAAACATGAAATTTAAATTAAAATGACATTATGAATATTTACTTCTAAACTTGGGTCGTTTTAACACTACTATTAAAATCAATTGCTTAATTTTATTTTGTTGTATTCATGAATACGAGCTGTCCGCGAAACATGGAACGTTAACACCATGTACGACAAAAAACCCCTGAAAGTTATTTTTCTAAATTGTTTAATTTTTGAAATATTTGCAACCAAAGATTTGAGTTCAGCCCTGCATTTTACTCTGGACAATTGTAACAGTTACCAAAGTAGTCACATATTGTAATTTTATGCCCACGTTTGCAAGCACTTTTCTTCTAGTCATTAAACAATCATTTGCATTATTTATCATTCATATTTTAGGGAAATAGTTAAAACTAAAGATTTTTATAACTTTGCACTACCGAGAAGTAGGTGTATACATAAATAGAATTGATTATGACGCGCCAAGAGGCAATCCGATCTTTCTTAAATATAACTAAGTTATTTTATGATCTGAATTACGATTCATAGCTAGATTTGTGTTTATTTAAGCACCTTATAAACATACAGGGTGATTTTAAAACCCATCGACAAACTTGAACCAGTTCTATATCAAGACAAAAAATTCTTTTTAAAAAATTCCTAGCTGTTTTCAAGAAAATCGCTTTTAAAATAAAGCGGCAAAATTGTTAATAGACGTGGTTGGTTCTCTACAGCACAGTGTTAAAATTTGTTGGTGGATTTTAAAATCGCCCTGTATATTAAATATTGCTTTTTATTTCACGGCCGGCCTGTATAGAAAAGTTGAAGCATTCTCAATTTTGCTAAAGACGTAAAAATCCTTCTGGAATACTACTTCGGAATGATACTTCTATATACTGTACTTGCTTAATGTGATCTAGTTCGCTGTATGAGAGGCTGCGATTCCATGAAGCCGGCAAAGAACGCCTGTATAGTGTACTGAAATCTTTTGCGGAAAGCTGGTTGGTAAGATTTTTAACTAGTCTGTCTATTTTTATCGTCGGTAGCAACATTTCTTGCGTAAAAACTTCTACTCTCTTCAATACTTAAAAATTTTATATTACGTTAATTAATCGAAAATTTTATAGGTACGACGAATGAAAATGTTTCCCTAATGAATGATTAATATCAACGAAGACCAGATTCTAAAATGAAACGTGAAAATAGACAAACTTCGCATGAGTCAATGTTTTTATGCGTAGATATTGTGTACTTAGGTGTTGATAGTAGTAAAAACGCCAGTGTAGAGCAACTTTCATGCAGTTATCAATAAATAAATACCAGTCGTTTGTTTTGGTAGTACGACTTGAAAATGTCGACTACACAACAACGCGTTAATATCTAAATTTGTTACACAAATCTCTTTTCGAGACATCGAGAATTCTTGAAATCGCCGTGGAATCTCCAGATCAAACTGTTCCCAAGTTGCTTGCATGTTAAAAATATGCCATGCGCCGTTTTTGAGAAAAACCCCCTTTTTAAGTTGGACAATCCGAAATTCTTAAATTATACGTAATGGTTCAATTTTATAGAGCTTCGTCAAGGTCAATTTCAGTTAAATATTTACAAATATGAACATTTCAATACACATAGTTAATGTGCGAAAAATATCTTATTACTACATCACAGATACTAGAATAATTAAGATTAGGTAATTTTATAAATATCTATGTTTAAGTTTCCTATTGAAGTTAAATAGAATCATTCATTACCATAATTAATGTGGTAAATTATGTTTTAAAGATTAAATTGTTTAAACAAGAAAACCATACATTGGTGAATTTTGTCATTACCTAATTATAACTGCCGTCATCATCAAAATATTGCCAATACATTGTAATTAACATTTTTAAAAACAATACAGGTTTATATTTATAGTACATGTGAAGAAACTTCCGGTACGCGTTATAAAATAATTCACCAATGTTTAAATGTAATAAGTGTTACAACTTTGGTTGTTTATAAAGAATGATTTTCTTTATTTTTGCGAATTTTTTCTTGGTAATTTACAATAACGAAACGATTAATTGAAAAAAACTTGTTTTTTAAAAAAATTACCCGTGGCGATTTTTTAAAATTGTTCTACAAAAATCTCTGAACTTAGCACAGATTTTAAAAATAAAAAACTACAGAGAGCAGGAGTCGTCTCTAAGCTGTGTTTTGAGTATAATTTTAATAAGATCGGCTTACTTTAAATCATATAGATAACCATACATTCTGTCTGGCAAAAATCTGATCTAGAAATAATGATTACTATATGCATTTAACAGGGTACTAGAATTGCTACTATTATATTCAAGACAGCAGCAGGGAGTCGCCTCTTTGTGTTACTTTTGGAATCAAATCAAAGTGACATGCAACAGACATTCCTTTATATTTTATATGTTACTTATAACTTATTTTATTAATTTGTTACAGGTAAGACAACAACCTTAACCTATGTTTTAATGTGGGATTTGCCAGATCTGTACTTGACTACTCAAGTGTGGTAAGTAAGATTAAATCTTCATCACCAGCAATTTACAACTACCTTATCCTTCACTTTGAAGGGGTTTTGATCAAATAAATTATACTTTAATAGCCGTTAATTGTATAAACAGTTGTAATTTAAAATTTCCAAATGTGAAGTGTGCGTTTATTTATTAGAGTAAAATATTGTAACGAAACTAGTTAATTGTTTTACAATTTTTATTTATATTCACTAAAATTGCAAGTAAGTATATAATTAATTTATTTTACAATGCACTTTCAGCAAACGTTTATTTCTATTTATGTATATTTATATCAGTAATGAATAGTACAAGATTTTAACAAAAACTAACCAAGGGAATTCAATTTACTGTTTATATAGAAAAGATAAATGCTAGAATGTGACGGATTAATGAAGAATAAGAAATTAGTCATAACAATAAATTACAATGCTATGACTCATTTCTGACCTAATTGAATTGACAGGTATCAATTACCGCAATGAGTCACCTAGGA
>JAHWXV010799256.1:0-17184 GCA_024586415.1 Phrixothrix hirtus
ATATATATATATATATATATATATATATATATATATATATATACCAAATATTTAGAATTTTCAATAAACTAAACTTAAAATGAAACCAACTTTTCCAGTTAATGAATGGATATAGGAACACCAATGAATGAACAGGTGTTTCTACATACTTTTTAAAAACTTGAAAACACTGTTAGGTATCACATGTGATGAAAGGATTAAAAATAAAATAAACAACTCCTTTTTTGACAAAAATGAATAGAATATAACATTTTTAGAAATCATTATAGACAGAATCCTGGTTTATTTTTTAATGTAGTTTGTGATATTTTTTAATAATTGCACTATATTTATACCAAATTTGGTCAAGTTTTTGGGCCATTTTTAAGTACCCTCTGCTTGACATTTCTCTATGGTTTTTATTTAGTATTCATTTTTACTTTTATTATACTGATAATAAAGACAATCATAGCAAATTTTGACATAATGATTTATATAATAAATACCATCCATCTTTGTTTTCTTTAAGGGTACCGATTTGTCACACCCTTTTTCTTTTCGCATTTCGCTTTCGAATTATAATTTAATAATACTAGTGTTTGTGGCTTCCTTTAGCGCCCTCGGGGGCTGGTGAGAAGCATTTATCAAATTCATTAATGATGCTAGCTTCAGCAACACTTTCGACAGTGCTAACATTAAACTCGTCTGAAGATATCGCATTTGGTGATGGTTCAGTATGAATGAAACTTACCCCACCCTTTTCTCTACATCTTTACCAAATATGATACAAACTTATTGGACTGTCACATTCTTTGTCACTACAATCCTCATATTTCGTCACAACATCTTTCCCAATTCTTTTCTATAACCGTTACTGCAGTATAATAATTATGTTGACTAATTGAACCTCTTTGTGCCGTAAATGGATAAATACCACATGTCTTAAAACCGTTTGTATAATTTCTGGCTTAATTGCCCCATCGAAACTTCTTTAAACATTTTAGGAAAATTTGCTTTAGCAATAGTTTTAGTCGAACTTTATTTATGTTGCCTCTCAATTTGCTTCCACTTGACTTTCAAAGGTTGAAAAATAGAAACATCGCATGGTTGGATTATGTGCATCCATCTGGTGGTATACAATATAAAAGGATCTTATTCTTTAAGCAAAAATCGGATAATTCAATGCTGAGATTACTTTTATGCCCATCAAAGAAAAATATAACTGATAATTCCAATTTATGCTCTAAAACCTACGGGAAAAATACATTTTCCATATACTTATAGAATGTTGCTGCCACCGATCATCCTGATTCAGGTCGTCCCCATGCCATTCATTAGGAACACTGTTAATGATATGGTTTGGCATCCTCTTAAGAGGAAAATAATCATCAGTGGCAGAAATTCACCACTAGCCGAAAATGTACATAGGACAGTGTTACACTCTTTTGGTTCGCCAGATGCGACTTTATATAAATTCTTATACCCTTTTGGTCCCAAAGCTATTCCTGTTTGTGGGCATGTTTGAAATACCCGTTTCATCTGCATTCAAAATACCGGAAGTGTTATTTAATACCCCTAAAGCATTTTCTTCTTTTAGGTTGTCCTCAACTTCACAAAACGAGTCCCTAAGATTTTTTCAGTTACTGCTGCCCTAGTTTTGGAAATAATTTCCGTGTTACGTTTTACTATAGAAGGCTTGCGGGATAAAGACAAATTCGGCCATTTTTTTCCTGATCTGTCGTCATGAAAAGGATTTGGACGTTTTATGTCCTTTAATACTTTTTGTACTGCGTCCTTTACACCTTCTGGATACATAGAAAAACCTACTTTTGCTTTGGCCAAAATTCCAGTTTTCTATTCTATCCTCCTTAGTTGCTGTTAAAACAGTAGAAGGTCACATGTTTCTTTTAATAGGCACTAAATAGTGAATTTTCTTATATAATGTGCTCTTAGGAACATTATATACTTTTGCAGCTGAATTGAAAGTTATTTGACCAGTAGTCACTTCTTCTATCGCTTTCTCTAACTCAGACTGAGTCTATCGAAATCTAATATACTTTTTCTTACTATTTAAGTCAATTATTTTTCTCGCCTTCCGAAATAAATATTTTGGATAATTTTAAAACACAATACTGAATGCAATAATTCATTAAAGCTTTTAAATATAATGAATATTCATTTATTCGTTAACTAATAGATAGAGTAGCAAATGAACATGGTACATTATTATACACATTTTCATTATCGGGAATCGCTATTCAAAGTTACCCAATCAATGAACACGTATAACAAATACACGTTGATTTACTGGATATCATGTTGTATTTTGCATCGTACTCTATCACCGAAATTAA
The DNA here is from genome assembly GCA_024586415.1 of Phrixothrix hirtus. Classification (NCBI taxonomy): domain Eukaryota; kingdom Metazoa; phylum Arthropoda; class Insecta; order Coleoptera; family Phengodidae; genus Phrixothrix; species Phrixothrix hirtus. Next base: position 2,334 of record JAHWXV010799256.1, read on the forward strand.
ACTCTACGGTATTTAATGTATACTTTGATAGAGGTAAATTTCACTTGTGTTCAAAAATCCAGTGAATGAACATAGTATTCAATCAATATATTTAGCTTAGAATGGAAAACTAATATTTTGAACAGTAATTTATTTAATATCTAACCTCTAAAAGTATTCTTTTATAGAAAAATAGAATAAATTAAGTCATCTTCTAACAACTGTGTTTCACGCCATCAATTTAAATTTTAGTTACACTAAATTATGCAAACAAATATTACATCAATTGATATACTTACCTTGATCTTTTAGAGCCACTTCAGAGCACACTGCAATGACTTCCAGTAATTAAACGAACTGACAACATTGCAGATTTAATGTAGTACAGTAACTATTGGAATTAAATTATATACATGTTACAGCAAAAATTTAGCTGAAAATATACAATTTGTTATTAAAACTTACCTTAACATTTAACTTTTTGTCTAAAATTGTTCATTCACTGGTGTCTGTTCATTGACTGGTGCTTTCACCCTAACCACTATCTAAATTTTGCAGACTATTACCCAGTTTCATAAATGTTATGCTTTTATTACTGAATTTCTTTCAATTTCCGAGGAATTACTTTACATTAACTTATTTCCGAAATACATTTCCGCATTTCAATAACTATTTCAACAGTGTATAGGTTATTTATGTATTTCTTTACCAATTTCGATACAATTGGAAGCATTTATGTTATAATTTAGTTTTGTTACATGTTAGTTATTTATGTAACTGATTTAAAACTATTGTAACAACGAACTTGTAAAAATTATCACATAAAGTTTTAAAATATGTTACATGCACAACTTGTTTTCAGCTAGTTTTTATTAGGGCACAACAATTCTAAGAACTTTACTTAAGCTTACAAATGAGCTTGTTTCTTGTATATTATTTGAAATACTTTATTAATCTAGGAAAGGAATCGGTAACAATTATTCATCAAATCTAACTTCCTCAAAAAATCAATTTCTTGAAAAAAGTACGTTTTTTCTACGACTACCTCCAAACTAGTTGGTTTACACACTGCCGGCCATAATTTATCCTCGAATTCATCTATGCCGTCGACGATGTGTAAATACGTCCGTTACGATGATTTCACACTTAATTGCTACCACTAATAATGCAAACAAATGCCTAACTACCTAAACCTACGTCAAATTATTATATACAGGCTGTTTCATAAACAATGGACAATGCTATAGCTTCGACATTTATTATCCGATTTTAATGAAACAACAACCACATCAAATAACTCAAAAATTACTATCTGCTGGCATTAAGAAAATCAGCGTAAGTCCTATCTTCTTAGAATAGCGAAGCCAGCTATTTTTCTTTAAATAGCTCATTGTATTCTTTTTGACTTATTCTTGTAGTGATTTCTCTTTTGATTTCAAAAATGTCTTAACATCCACTTTTGCTTTAAATTTCGGGGGAAAAAAACGCAATTTTTCTAATAAAAACTGATACAGGTAAGGTGGAAAAACATACATCGGAAAGCAACTGATATAAGACTCATTTTGGTTGACAGTGAATGTTGAATGGTTTACTTATCAAGTGCCAAAACGGATCAACGAGAATTAACCTATACGTTGCAAATTTACTTCGAGTGCCGCAAAAACAGTCACGCAGCAGCACGTGTCAATCAGAACACAATGTAGGTAGGGAAATTTCCACCTCCCAAAACTTTATAAGGTTGGAAGGTAACCTATGAACATAGGGATCTTTTAAAAAGTGGAAATCAACCCAAAGTGAATACCAGTACAAACATCTGTAATTAAATATCCCTTTATATATGGAAATCTTATTCTTTCACGCATGAAATTGCTTACAATTCGAGAACATCATCTTTTATCCTAGAAAGTGATGGGGAACGAAAATTGGAATTTTGTAATTGGTATTTAGTCCAGTTACGAAAAGATCCTAAGTTTTATACGAAAATGATCTGGTTCGATCGATGTACGTTCAGCAATAATGCATTTTTGACAAACACTCAGAGATGAATGTTTGCAGAATGTTTGCAGAAGCGATACTGGAGTAGGGAAAAATCCAGAATTTTTATGGGACATAATTTTCGAAATAGATATAGTTCAAATGTCTGGTGTGATATTCTGAGTGATAAATTAATAGGGCTCGTGGTTATAAATGGAACTTTGGATGCAGATAAATACCATGCACTTAGTTACAAGAGTTTTTGGATCGATTTCTCTTAACCGAGTTGAATGGACTCTGCCTTTAGTAAGACAGAGCTGCGTCTTACAATAATATGAGCAAACAAAGATTATCTTTGAGATGTTGCAAGCAATCCTAGAAAGCCTGTTAATAAAATTTGAATACACGCACTTCCAAAGTGAACGCTTTTACGTGAAAAATAAAATCAAATAAATTCCTTACAATGTCCATAATTTTTTAAAAAGCAAAATAGCACCAAGATAAATTGGTCTAAATCGGCCAATTTTAACCCAAGGAAGTTACCATTGAAGTATGGCTGATTATCTACTGAATAACCTGTATATATTTGTAAAATAGTAAAGTTATATTTGTAACTATTACAACTTATAAAATCTAAATTTAAATTAAACACAGTAATTTAGATTGTATATGACAAAATAACGAAAATTTAGCTTAATATCACTAATATATTCATTGCTTATTTGTTCTGAAAGATTGTATCATTTGACCCTGAATGCGCGCACGATGGCCACTTTTGAAGGCACATTACCTCAGAAAAATATTAATATCTTCCTTATTTATCAAGATTTTGAATAGTTTGAACGTTTATAAAAGCATCATCATTTAAATAGCTAAACGTTGACATTATTTCATAAATAGAACTATCAAATAACTTAATAAATAAGAAAGACATTAATATTTTGCTCAATGTGCTTTCAAATATGGATTGAGAACTCAAGGGCAAACGATATAAACTTAGTAACCACAAAATTTTGGAAATATTAGTGATATTCGAGTAAAAATTTTCGTTAATCGGGTACTTGAAGTACGATAAATCAAAAACGTTTAATTTGCAGCCAAGGAAATGACCCAGTTTGATAATATTTCGCATTAGACTAAATTAGGAAAGTAAGTTAGAACGGAAATGGTCTTTGTAATAATCAATGCATCTGCTGTAATTTTCTTTTTTTATATATAACGGTCAATGTTGGCCGACTGTCAAACTATTAGGTTCATCTCAATAGTGAAAATAAATACAATCCATCGAAAAATACTCATGAATTTGAAAAACAATAAACTTGACTGATTCACGTAATATAAGATACACATATGTATGTGCTAACTATTTTTTACGCACCTAAACAGCTTTACTTCCAAATAAATTAGTTTTGCGCGTTTAAACCAGTTAATAATGCTGTATTTCTTCATCGCATTCCTCATAATTTCCGAACATTGCTGACAATAATAACGCATTTCCGAGCATTTCCGGTTTTGCCGGAACATTTCCGGTCATTACTGGCATTTCCTATGCATTTTTGAAGAATTTTTGTGCATTGTCGCATTGCTTAGTGCATTTCCGAACATTGCCGTCATATATGTACACCTATTGCCGGAATGGTTACCCCTTCGGCCACATATGTCCAAAATACGGTTTTACCCCATAGTGTGCTGCGCCGTCCTTTTTGAAGCAAGGATAGATAATTACTCTATTATCTATGCAAATATTTTAAATATTTTAGCCAACAGTTTAATTATAACTCATAATTCATATAGTTTTAAATTGAAGCCAAATGTGAATCATAATATTTAAAAATTGAGGAATTAACAAAAAATAACATAGGTCTGTGATTTCAGCTATAGACTGTCAAGTTGAGTAGCTAACGTATTAAGGGTCACCTATTTGTAAGTCCCTTTGAAATATGTTCATAGCTACGCTATATCACAACCCTCTCTACAGCTGGTAGAACCCAAAGCAGTGGCGGCTTGTGGTTGCAAGAGTTGGCCAAGAGCTAGAACAGCAACAATTTTCAAAATTCCTGGACATTATTTCACATTTAAAATGTTATTTGTTATTAGTAAAAAGCAAGCAAGGCCACAGAATAATCTTTGCAATACTAAACTGCTGCACAACCATTTATATTCCCAAACCAGGATTTCTTAGAATTAATATTATAGGATTTATCGCTCTTTTTAATAACCTTTTTCATTACAATTGTCAATTTATTCATTAGCCGTCCTTGATATAAAAGGTCCCTCTTGACTTCATCTTTTCAGGTTTTAAAAGGAATTTCCTATAAATTACACACAATGTCATTAATGAGATTTATATTGATATTTAAAAGCACTATACAACTAATAGAACTACGGGTATAATAAAAAATACTATATTATATTGTTTTTAAAGTTTTACATCATAAATCACAAAGAAAACAATGTAATTGCTTTCTAAAACATGCGTAGCTAATTAATGCAAACGTTACCGGAAAAGTGACTACTTCAAACCGTACAAGTCGATGTGAATGATTTTTAAGCAAACTCTTCACTGTTAGTGGGAGTAACGTATATGCTAAGGCAACTGACGTTGTGATTGGCATGGAAACCTAGTCTACAAGTGCAAACGTTTTGCATACTATCTCCTAGCTCTTCATTTGTACAATAATTTGCGATTTTATAGATTTAATTTTAAGCGCTTTATGAATTGAAATTCTTTAATTTTTGTAGTATTCTAATATGTTTTTGAACTCAATAAATGAATATGATAATTATATACTAAATAACTACTCGTATAGACAATTTCAGTGAAGAGGCTCTTCGCCTGATTCATCTGAAAAGCCGCCACTGAACCATATATAACACATATGAGCTGAGAAAGTGGATTCAATGCGTATGTCAATTTGTATCTGAAAGTGGTAATCAAATTTTAAAGCATAGCGTATATGACAACACTTTATACAAAATAACATGTTAAACGTTAGACAAAACTGTTTATTTCTAAGCACAACTAAATTTTTACGGATTAACTGATGATGTCGCACTGTTTGTTTTAATGATTTTGCAAATATTTTAGCATTATAGCTAATACACTTATTATAAATACAGAACAGTAGCGCTCGCTAATATCTTTTATATAAAATTGAATTAAAAATTTTTAGTTAATGGCCGTGTTTTTTTATTACCCGAACAACGACTTGAGCACACTAGCTGCTTTCCAGTTACAGAAAAATAGTAACTATTAGCTGAACTACTAAAAAATTTATTTATTTTCTCTAAAGAAAAAACAGTTAGTGTGCTCAAATCGTTGTTCGAGTAATAAAAAAACACGTCCAATATAAAATGAGGAACTTCGGGATGGATATTAACCACTTCTCAAAAGAATTCTGTCAAATCAGTAACAATTAACCAATAACACCTTTTCCAGTTACCATTTTTTAAACAGTGTTACCAGGCTAACTTCGTTCGCATTGTTATTTACTTTTACCGCGCAAACAGTTTTGATTTGATTGTAAGTTCAAAGAACTTTGAATATAATAATACACACAGATAATTACTCCATTGATTGTATTCCATAATTTAGATATCTCGTTGCTTAATTTATTATTAATTAGCATTGAGTTGAATTAATATCTGACACGAACGGCAAGGATATGAATTATAACGTTATACCTAAAATGTAACCCATTAAGATAGATGTATAGCTCTGAATATACACTTTTTAAAAAGAAAAGTAGAAAGTATCGTTTCACTTACTTCATGCCTTTATAATTTACTTCTTGCTATAATAATCATAAATATGAATGTAGTAGTTAGAAATTGGTAAGTAGAACGATTTTACTAAATTAAAATGAAGAATTCTAACAATTCTGACTAATCCGACGCAAACGATTTTAGTTTCCAACAGATTTGTTAGGCAAATTAGGCACATAAAATAAGAAACACGTTTTCCTCTCTTTAAGAAGTTCATTCCGTTTTAACTTTCCTTGGTTTAAGTTTTAAGTTTTAAAAATTCTAGTGAAACATTCAACATTACGTCATATAAAACCTCAAATAAACTAGACTTGATTTAATCTTTCAGTCGCGGTAACATCGATCTGAAAATCAATGTAACGTAAAAAACTTGGCAACATTGTTGCAGTAATAGGTAATATAATTTTTTGAAAAAACCATTTAAGTGTTTAATATCAAAGAAAATTTCATTTCCGTCACCGCTGTATTATAAATCATGAAAAGTGTCACCAACTAAAGTAAGCTTGTTATTTTTTATGTATGAAAGAAAATGTGTGTTACAATTCGAATTTCTTTGATATCCGTAGACGTAATTTGGTTTTCTATGCAGGACTTAAATCAAAACTTGTACAATACAGTTTAGTTTTTAAACTTAATCAGAATGTACAATTAAGCTCAAAGTTTAACATGGCCCTTAATGATGTCGAACAACAAGAACTATAATAGTTACTTACATATACGTTTCGACTCCTCCATTATCATAAAAGGCAAACACAGGATCATTGTTACACTTGTATACGCTTTGCTGTTTGAAACCTAATTTTCCGAATTTGCTTTAATGACTTATATGTTATATTTGTTTAAAATTTCAGATTTTCCATAATATAGCTACAATTCCAACCATTCCTGTATAAAAAGTTACCAGTTACCACACGGTATTAATTTTAGAATTTTATGGCGTTGTCCTAAATTTCAAACATACGCATCTTTTATTAACTGCAGCCATCTTATGTGAAAAGAATCTAGATGCAATAATGATAATCGATAATTTTTATTAGTTTTAGTTATTGTGGAAGAATTCTTGATCGCATTTGTAGAAAAGTTGTAACGCCACATTAGAAATTAGTTAATTTTATTCTTTGATGTGTAATTTGAAAGCACTGATATTACTTCTCATCACAGTAGGCATTTTGTTATAAAATTTGAACTTTATAGTACCGCCAACGTTTATTTTCATAAAAATTTTTTAAAAAGAGTATTCATTTCGACCTTTTAGATTTAATGTAGTATATTTCCATCTTTAAAACTACACAATTTTTGTATTAGGTTTCCAATCACTCCTATGCAAAGAGATTTTAGCTTTCAGCCAAACATTGGCCTGTCCTATATTTATAACTGAGAAGAGAGTTCCACAAGATGTGCCAACTGAAACTTCATTGTAATGACAGTTAAGTTCAAAATAATCGACATACACCGATTTCTAGCTACTCTTAAGACCACGCAAAGAGGATATGGGAATATAAAAGTAAAAGGCATAAATGGAATTTAATTCAATAGGTCGCAAACCACGAGAGACAGAAAAAATTGTACATGTAGCATATTTGGAGGCGATAAAAGAGATATAAGGGTATGTGAATATTACCATTACAGAACCCAGAATATTTAAGAGATATTTATGAATAATTGTGGCTATCAACAATTTAGAGTGTGAAAGTATGTGCTTATTTATTTTATCTCATTTCTCCAAATAACAGTGAAAAACATCATACTTTCATAGTTATTTTGAAGCTTACAGAATATTAAAAATACACGAAAAGTGCTTTAAAAGCAAGTATCAATGTCAGCTATTCAAAGAGAAATGTGTTATCGTTTGTACATAATCTATATTGCAGTATCTACATATAGTGACTATATAGGATATAATGCTCAAAGGGCATATAAAATATTTAATTGTAAATTATATATAAGTATTTGTTTTATGCACTGAACTACGTATAGTGCGGAACAAAAGTAAAGAAACGTTGGCTTATACAATTTAAGTAAAATTTAGTTTTCCCTTAATTTATCCTTATGGCTAATTCAAGTGTGACATCGGCGCTGTTCCTGATTTTCTAGTTTTCACAAGCTACATCAACCTTATTACTTTAAATGGAACACCCTGTATATTTTTACATTTTTTGGTTGCTTGATCAATTATGAACAACTTTAATGCAATATTAATTCTAGATGAATTTATTCCTTACGGAGTTGTAACCTAATCTTAATACTAAGTAGTCTGGAAAAGCACAATTTTACGGAAATAAAATGTTAAGAAACAAGAATTAAAATAGTAAATTCGTGTACATCCATGCTCTAAATTGAGAATGATAAATAAAGGTGATGGATTGGTTTGTTCTCGAAGGCTTCGAGCACAAACCAATCCATTTCGAAGGCTTCGAGCACAAACCAATCCATCACCTTTAATGAGAATTAAAACTATAGTAAATTTTCAAAATGTTCATCACCCACTCCTTGATAGTACGCCATCCTGTTTTCGAATATTTGTAACATGTTTTCAAGCACCCTTATTCTTCAATTCGTCTTATTTTTAGTTCTATTTTATTTGAAAGGTTCACCAAATTTTCAAATTTAGTTTTATAAGCAATATTTTCAAAAGTTCCCCTACAGAAAGAAACCTTCAGTTCTATACACCGTTCAGGAAAAACGTTGCTTACATGAACGTCGTAATGGAGTGGAACATCATCTTATTGCAACCATATTTCATTATTTAAACGGTTATTATTAGCTACAAATACATTTCATGTAACCTTATTGCAATAAGCTTTCAAAATTTATCAGACTACTCGCCTGGATTAGAAAATAATTGCGAAAGTACAGGAATTATAAAAAGTGATTTTCTAGTCCTGTTACCCAATTTGTAATGTAATTTGTGAAAGGGAAATTTAGATGTATTAAAAAAACTATTTCTTACTTACAAAGGAGATTTAATAAAAAGGCATTATTGCTTACAGTCGCAAATAGTTGTTAAGGAATATGCTCAAAATGCCCACGCTTTGCGGTTGTATACGCTTGGACTCTTTTCAGGATGTTAGAGGAAATCTTTTTAAAAGTTGTACTGGGAACATTCGTGATTAGGTCTGTAACATTGACTTTAAGTTCATCAATAGAGTGAGAATTGTTTTTAAAGGTCTCGGACTTAATGTAACCCCACAAAAAGTAGCCAGGAGATGCGAGGTCAGGGTACCTTGGAAGCCGCCCCTACTTATTATTCCAGCACCAAAGAACTCTTGCAGAGAGTTCATGGTTTCTCTAGACGTGTAGCGTCGTCTTACTGAAACCAGCAGTACCGTTCTTGACGTTTCAGTAGGGACACCAATTGGTACACAATATTCTTGTATACTTCACCATTTACAGTCTTTTCGAAGACTATGGGTCCGACTATACGCTGACGAGATATCGCACACCATACACCAGTTTCTGCAGAATGTAAATATTTTTCATGTAGAATGTTAGAATTTTCAGCAGTCCAAATTCGAATGTTTTTACTATTCACATAACCATCAAGATGGATTCAGGTGGCATCACTAAAGAACCCTGTTTAAAATTTCGATTGCATTATCAGTTACGAAAGACCTAAACCAACGATAGTATTGCAATCGCTTGTTTAAATCCGGGGGCTGAAGGTCTTGGACTAATCGTACGCGATGCGGATACAATTTTAATTTTTTAGCAGCTATCTGAACACTCTAGTATGACAAACCAACTTGCGAGGAAGCCGTTCCGTGAGAATTGAGCAATTTTCTTCTCACGTCCTCTAAGACTTTATTTTTCAAGAGAGTTGGTCGACCACTACGGTGTCTGTCGCAAACACTACCTGTCCCTCGAAATCGTTTTGCTAACCTAGAAATTGATATTTTTTCTAGCGGATGAACAATGAACGAATTTAATTTGAAGTGATTCTTTTACAGTCACATACGTAGCAAAATATTTTTCAAGAATGTAAAACCCTTGCTCTAGGGTAAACGACATTTTGTTCGCAAAACCACGCGAAACGGTACAAAATTTTACACAGCTCAGGGAGAATCAACTCACACCACCAGATCTGTACGGTTGAGTAGTGCTACCAATTTTGTGTCACAAAACAAAATTTCCCTTTCTTAGAAAAAAATTGAAAACGGGTCTAACGATTATTTTTTAAACACAAATCATCATATGAAAATCAAAAACCATATTTAAGTTTTTTATCTTCTGTGTATGAGATGTCAAAAATTTAATTAAAATCAAATGACCGGAAGTGCCACTTTATTCGAAAACGGCTATAACAATTTTTTTAAAACTAGCTATGGTTCCTATATTTCTGATATGATTTGACGTGAACTTAGCGGTTTTACTGAAAAAATGGCAAGATGCGAGTTATCGGAGAAAATCTCAGGAGTTAAGCAGAGTTTTGCGTGTCCAGTATCTTGGATGGGTGATAGAATTATCGTTCCCAAAATAAACGTACATAATATTTTAATCAATTGTGGACATTTTCATATTTGTATATCTATGAATGTAAGAGGAAGTCGTGTATTGTCTCACGCCAGATTTTTTTTATTCGCTTAAACCTTATAAAGAATAATATAAACATAAACACAAGATACAACATTGTTTACTGACTTTCCTCGTTGACGCAAGGATCGCATCTGAAACACGTGTGTCCTAAACAGACAAAGTGCCTACAAACATAACACACGTAACGACTTTTTCTGTCTCTTGTTCTGGGACACGCTACACATCTACCTGGTATTCTCTAACGTTTAGACAAGGATTTATCGCAATCGGCAGACTTATAACCCGGTCTCTCACACAGTTTTCGCGGTAACCGAGGGTTTTGTTGACTTTCGTCCATCTAATCTGCTATCAGTGACAAATCAAGATTTTTCAAATATTGTTAATGCTTCAATGTTGAGCTTAGTGATGCAGTTTTCCGCCTTTTAGAAGCTTATTGTTAAAAATTCGAACGAATACATCAAATTGTTTACGTTTTAAACCGGTGACAGGCTGGCGACAAAAACGTAAGAACAGAAACGCCGTAAAAACATCGAGCATTGTTTTTTACGGAACCCGTCAGACTAATGTGCTATTTGCAGGCCAAAATTACTATAAAGAAATAATACTATACGTTATCACGGCATATCTGTCGTGGTACTTTCGCCGCCTACAATAATATTACCGAATCTGAAAGAGTTCCATCTCAGTAAAATTGTTTAACGCGCCAAATATCAGATTGACACGGGATCTACAAATTTATTTCCTTATGCGAGTAGAAGATATGTTTTTTAAATGTCTCGACTGAAACATTTAGCGCCCTTGTTCAGGTTTGGTCCCGCTACCTTTGGGTTCAGAGGCAAACACGGTAACTACTAGACAAATTGAACCCGTAGTACTTGCCGAATTAGGCTACATGATTTCTATAAACTTATACTTACTTTCGTAAAAATCGCAAGAACCAGAATTCGTTGAGCGATTTTATTGAAATTTTTACAAACGATGTAATTCATCACTACAAACAAATGGTTAAAATTTATAAACAAAGAACGGAAATGTTATTTTTTCTCTATAATGGGTTGCTCCGCTAGGATTTGCTATGCATTGATACAGACGGCGTGGCATGGAATCAAATGACCAATATCAATATCATTCCAAGCTTCTTGAATCCGCAGCCATCAGGTTGTCCGAAGGTTGTAGTAAATCGTTTAGCCGCTTACCGATCGCATTCCACAGGTGCCCAGTAGGTGACAAATCAGACTACCGAGCAGGCATGGGAGGACGACAATATTAGCTTCTTCCAAAAAGCGTATTGTAGCTCGTGCCGTATGGGTGTGCATTGTCCTTTTGGAAAATAGGATCATCCACCCCCCTTAAATATGGAAGTACAACGGACTTCAGCACATTGGCAATGTAACCAGCTGCATTTAAGTCGCCGTCAATGCAAACCAAGGATCATCGTTACTATAACATACTACACCCTATACGATTGCTCCTACTGAGAGAGCTGTGTTGCATTCCACAAGAAAATGTGGACTCTTTGCGTTCTTCACAAATAAAATCGAGACTCGTCGCAGAACACAATCTGATGCCATTCTTGCAGTTCTCTCTTTCATTGCTTCATTTTAGTCTGCGGGCACAGTGAAGTGAGGCTAGAAAAAAACACAAAAATGGACGAATACAGCCAATAAGATTTTATCCAGCGAAAACAATTGAAATTGATATTCTGCGTGTCACACTACCCATCCAGTCTATTGTAATCGACCGTGTTGTGGGTAAAAGTCTTAAACAGCGTTCTTCACGATCTGTAGTCCCCAGGTGATGTTCAGATCCCGGACAACGTTGTCCAACCACTTACTATGACGATCTGAGCTAATATATCACCACCGTTATATTAGAATTTGCACCGCCAGCAAAAGTCCGGCCTCTCTCATGCCAAAAATGGGGCCACGACAAAATCATTTAGTTGCCGATAATTTTCACTTTGACGAACTCTCGTTATTCTTAAAAGTTCAGAAAGCAATAGTGGGCAGACAATATGCCAAATGATAGTTATTACATACTGATTGTTTTATATCATAAAATTTATTGTTACTACGTGCAAACAAACAAATTAAAAAAGGACAACAACCAATTCATGAATTTTATTCAAATCTTAATTATTACTTTGTTTCATCAAAGTAGGTGTTTTTTGAAACTTTCATTAAAATTGCTCAACAACTTCCATGTGTTGCGATTCTTATACGAATCCCGTATATGTATGTTCAAAGACCTATAATACTCGAGCAACCTATTGATTTAGTTTAGATGTTGCAATTTACGTTATCGTTAACAATATATTTATATCATTAACTATTGTTAGGTAATGAACTTAAATGACCGACGAAACGTAGCATTCACGTCTTTGAAAAAATTTGTTATCAATCTTCAAAAGATTGTAGCGTCCTTGTGTGTCTTTGAATCCGCGTTTAACAAACTATTTTGCTCTCCCGAAAATTTTTAATTGTAGCATTTTATCATACCGCATGTGTTTCAAATATTTGCCAATTCGTTTCGATTTCAATTAGTTCTTCTGGAAACTTGATTGTACTATGAGTGTCACTGCAATTGCTTACTTTGTAGTGATATCATGCCGTACCTACAGATTATGTTACTCGACTTGTAATACATACCATTTTCCGTTTCAACTCTGTTTTCCGGGAATTCTTTACCATAATATCAACGTTTATAATTTTAAAAATTGTACAATAACAACAAATATAGTTTTTGTTTTCCTTCGTCCTAGTATCTATTAATATAAATCATATGAGGATTTTAATTACATTTTTGCACTTAATGAACTAAAACGCCACATTTAGTTACTTGTTTCCATGACCAAAGCGACGCTTTTAATCTCAAGGAATTAAAATTTTAGCTTAGTCCCAAGAGAACTAAAATATTGTAAATTCCACATAAACAAATGGCATTAACAAAAATTAACCAATTAATAGTATAATATATACCAAGGGACCAAAATGCCTCTTCTAATACCGAGCAACACCGAGAGAAATAATCTCTGAGTAACTGGGATTAAAAAGTACTTTAGTACTAGGGCGTATACATTGTTTTTGCACTCCCGAAAAATTTAAAGTCAAAAGGATTGAAGGAAATAGAATTACATGATCTTGCAAGAGGGATACGAGGTACGACAATTACGTAATGAGATTGATTTTTTTGCAAGATATGGGAACCCTGCAGTATTCGCAAGCATTCCATCTTTGATCTTGATCTCTATGCTACTTCTAGTCCAAACGGCACATTGATGTGGCCCCTCAGTCGTGAGTTGTGCTGTAATAAGGGAACACGTGTTTTTGTCTCCCGTTACAGAAATGAAATCGAATGTGTTAAATTGAATGAGAATTCGACGACAACTTACGGTAAGATTCAGTTTTTCGTTGGCATAAAATGTTTTGTGAAGGCAGAACAAATGTTGAAGATGAAGACTGCAATGGATGACCATCAACCTCGCGGACTGATGTTAACATGGACAAGGTGCGCGAAATTGTTCGCAATGGTGTTCAAAAGGATCACCCAGACCCAAAAAAGCAGGCATGCCAAAATCAAAAGTGAAATGCATGCTTGTGTGCTTCTTCTATTCCAAGGACATTGTTCCCTGGCCCCCTGGCCAAACAATTAACCAATATTTCTACAAAGAAATTGTAGAAATACTACGAAAGCGAGTTCTCCATGTCCGTGCAAACATTGTCGACAATTGGATTCTTCAACACGATATTGCGCCACCCCATACTGTGCTGTCTGTGCAGACATTTTTAACCTCAAAACGCATTTCAGTACCACCAAAGCCAACTTATTCACTCGATATCGCTCTGTGCTACTTTTTTTTATTTCCAAGAGTAAAAATGGTGGTCAGGGGACACCATTTTCAAACAACAGAAGATGTCCAAAAATCTGTGACAAGGGTGTTGGGAAACATTTCTAAAGAAGAGTTCCAGAAATGTTACCAGCAGTGGCAGAAGCGGTGGAGTAAGTGTTTGCAAGCAGAAGAGAACTACTTTGGAGGAGATTACACTAAAGATGACTAAAAACATAAGTAATATTTTTTTCACGTCAGTCTCATTACTTAACTTTCGCGCCTCGTATAAGATAAATTAATGTGTTTCCTGTTATTATATATATGGTTAGTTTTTACATAATTTCAGATTTCTTCCACCCACTAAATCCGCTTTCCAATTTCATGTTTTAAGGGACTTATACCAGATACAAATATATAAAACTGCCAATCGCCTACTTTGTAAAATTACAGATCCTACAGTCTTTAGATGACAATTTTCTAGCCATATGATAACGCCTATTTTAAAGGGTAGAAATATAAAATCGCCATTCATCGAGAAAAACGCTTATTTTGTAAATATAATGCTCAAAGATGTTTATATAATTGTAAATGTATACAATTTTTTTTGAACAATTGCTCATATTTATTTAAAAAATGTATTAATACTCTTTATAATAAAAAAAAGTACGAGACAATTAACTTTTCTTATCGTAGAAAATAGTTTTTAAAAACTAAAAATAACGGAAGTCACAAGTTTATTCGCTGCTGTAAAACCATTACATAGAACATCAC
>JAHWXV010799377.1:0-18002 GCA_024586415.1 Phrixothrix hirtus
CTGATTTATATTTATCTATAACACCATATTCCGTTTTATATACTATTTCTGTCATTTGTGTTCTATTTTTTAAGTATGTATTGAACCATTGATTTGACATCCCCCCAATTCCATAGTAGGTTAATTTCTCTAATAAAATGTTATGGTCAATGCAGTTGAATGCCTTTGACAGATCGAAAAATAGTCCCATAACGGTCTTACCTCTGTCCAGATTGTTATATACTATTTCTAAGAATGACAGAATGGCACCTGTTGTATTTTTATCCTTAGTGAAACCATATTGACAATTTTCAATAATGTTATGTTTATTTAAATACGCGATTAGCCTATATTTCATTATTTTTTCGATAACTTCTGAAAAACAAGATAATAGAGAAATAGAGCGATAATTTACGATATTTTCTATGGAATACTTTTTATGTAATGGTTTAACGATACCAGTTCCAGGTTTTTTTAGGAAAGTTACTTTAGAAAAAGAACTATTAATAATTTCTGTTAACGGTAGGATTAAGAAGTCTATATTCTCCTTGACTATTGAAGTAGGTATGTTATCGAACCCGACTGATTTTTTATTTCTAAGTGACATAATTGTGTTATAGATTTCTATTGAGCTAGTTGGAGAAATAAAGAACGATGAAGGCGTATTACATTTGTAATTTTTTATAAGATCCATTAGATTAAAGTTTGAAAATAAATTGGGGGTTAAGTTATATGCTTCTGTTGAAAAATAATTATTAAATATTGATGCAATTTCAAAGGGATCTGTAATTAATTTAGTACTACTTGTGAGCTGATTGTTGGTTAAACTACTTTGAGTAAGCAGTGGAGTGCGTCTATATCCTGTTTTAATTATTGCCCAGCAGGTTTTTTGTTTATTTTCTGCCTTATTCAATTTTTCTTTATAACTGTTAATTTTAGCTTTCGATATTACTATTTTTAATGTTTTTAAGTACCGTTTAACATACACTAAGAGATGTTTGTCATCGCTATACTTTTTGTACTCTATTAGATCCTTTTTTGTTCTGCATGATTGTTTTATACCTGCTGTAATCCATCTTCTATCTTTATGAGAATTATTTCTAATTGTAAATGATATAATTCGAAATGCTTTAGTGAAACAGTAATTAATAGAAGTGTAGAAAGCATCAAGTTTACTGTCCACGTCATCATTGTTATATACGTTCTGCCAGTCTACTAATTGTATGTTAGATTTAAACTTTTGACAGTTCTTTTTTGAAAACAATCTCGTTTTAGTCTTGCAGGTGTCATAATTTTTTGAAAAATAGTTATTTATTACAAGAATTTGACAATCACGGTCAGATAAACCATTGTTAAAATTTACACAAGTAAGTTTACAGGATATATTTGTGAAAATATTACCGATTAATGTTGAACTATTGCCTGCTACTCTAGTTGGTGTCTCAATTAGACGACTTAGATTAAAATGCAAGAGTAAAGTTAAAAGATTTGAACTAGTTATCGAATTAACTAAAAAGTTAATATTGAAATCTCTGCATAGAATTTTATCTTTATTAGATTCAGGTGTTATAACTAATAAGTCTCGTAAGTATTCTAGAAAGGTGTGCATAACTCCATCTGGTGAGCGATAAACAGAGATAGTTATAAAGTTATTTAGAGATAGTATTACATATTCAAAATCATTTTCAATACAAGGTGCATTTAAACTGTTATAATTTCTGAAATTACCTGAATCCTTTGCGAAAGCAATTTCACCCCCATGTTGATATGACCTTCTTGTAAAGTAGTCTACAGAATGATATATATTATTTACTTTCTCTTTTCCAGCACTTAACCAATGTTCACATAAAAAAATTACGTCTACAGCGAAATTATATTCATCAAATAAGTTTTGCAAAAAAATATTAATTTCAAGTGTTTTGTTACGAATTGATTGGATATTTTGATGATACACTACTAAACTAGAGGAAATTGCTTTACTCACCGCACTTTAGCTACCTGTTTTTCCGTCCTTACGTTTATTATCTGTTCCTCCTGATGCCTTCGACCTTAATCCGTAGTTTTTTGACCTATTATGTCCATTATCTGTTTGGTATCGGGATAGACTGTTACTAAAAGTCTTAGTAATGCCGTGAATTTCAATATCAGCTAACGAGAATGATTTTCCATTTATTACAAGCTTATCAAAACACAGAAAAGCATGATGACCTTCTCTTTTTGCTTTGATTAAGTGGGACTTTAGTGAATTTCTTGTATTCATTACTATTTTAAAAAAATCTTCGCTTACAGAGATTCCAGCTTCTCTTAGTTTGCTTGCATTTTTAACTACTGAATCTTTTGTTTTGTAAAGTAGAAATTTTACAATTATCGGTGCATTTTTATTTTCCTCTATACGTTTTCTACCCAGTCTGTGCGCTCTTTCTATTTGTTCGGACGTTACATTTAGTTTAAAGTACTTGTTTATTATATCTAAAACTTTGATTTCCGTTGTGGACCAATCCTCATTCGAATCTTCTGGTATGCCATAAAATACTAGATTGTTTCGTCTAGTTTAATTTTCTAAATAGTCAACCTTATTTTCCAGTTCCCTAACTCGTTTTTTAACGTATCATTATCTGTTTTTAACGCAGCTATTATCCCAGTAAGTATATTCAATTTTTATTAGTTTCATTCATTTTTTCTGTTAGAGCTGCAGTAGCCTTTAGTATTTGATCTAGTTTTTCTTCCATTATGAAATAAGAAAAAATTATCACTTTAATAATAGAGATATGATACGTGTAGATAATTTTTAATAATATAATAGCGAAGGCCACGTATAGAATTATTACATAGGCACTCCTTTAAATGTTAATATTTATTTTCGTTAGAAAATATTAGCTTTATCACTTGTTTTTCGGTGAGTAAACTATCTTGCAGTGAACTGTGTAATGGTTTTCGAAGAGATCACAGTAAGTTTTTTTAATATGTATATATATATATATATATATATATATATATACTGATGAATCACTTTATAAGCGAATTTTCATACGAGCGTTACACACACATGTTAATGTATGGTCTTGGAAACTGCAACCGGTCTGAAGCAAGGCGACACCATACGGTGCGTTTTCCTGGCTGACGGCTACATGGAGAAAAATTATTTTAAACAATTCATGCGCCGCTAAGGCAAAGAGGATCTTTAATTCCAAGAAAAGTGGACCGCATTGGAAGATTAGCCGTAATACGAAACCTTGCATTAGAAGCGCATGTGCTTGAGCAAATTTAAGAAGATCCTACCATAAGTACTAGACAACTTGCTCTGGCGGAGGGTGTAAATCGCGTGACTATATGGCGAATTCTACAATTTAATTAACTCTACCCATACTATTACGGAAGATTTCAATGACTTATTAAAGCAAATTTTGCGCCAAGAGTAGCATTTTGTAACTGGTTGGTACAGAAGTGTGCAGTTGATACTAATTTTCCATCGTTTGTGTTATTTACTGACGAGGCAAGCTTTACCAGAGATGGTATAATAAATTACCATAATCTTTATCAATGGAAAAACGAAGATCCTTGGGTAATTATTCAGTCAAGACACCAGCGATAGTTTTCACTTAATACCTGAGGACGAATATTTGGTGATTCCATAATTGAACCCTTTATGCTGCCAGAGGGGCTAACAGGAAAGGCATAGAGATAATTTTTAGAAAATAACTCCCCCCTCCCTATTCGAAGATGTTCCAATAGCAAGAAGGCGACAAATGTGGTATATGCACGATGATGCACCAGCGCATTTTAGTGCAACGGCGAGAGAAGTTTTGAAAAACATGCTACGTGAGCAGTGGATAGGACGAGGAGGAACTGTGCCATGGCTTGTCAGATCCCCTAGTTTAAATCCCATCGATTTCTACTTATGGGGACATCTAAAACAAATCGTCTATTCTAGGCCCGTCAACAAGATAGGAAATCTCCGTCAACGTACTGAAGATGGCTTTAGCTAAATTCTCAACACGCCAGGTGTTTGTGAAAGCTTAAGATTTTCCATCAGAAGACGTGCAGAACAATGCATTTTAGCTGAAGGCAATTATTTTGAACGTTTACTTTAGAGTTTCGTTTATGGAGTTTTTGTTTTGTTATTTATAATTAAATTCTTTTATATTTTGACTCTTACTTTTTTGCCGATTGATGAATAAACCAATACAATTAGAAAACACAGTTTTAGCGACATCCGTTTACAGAAGTGCGTTTTTATCAAAAACGGTTGCCCTGAGAGACTTCATACAAGAATACCTTTTTTCCGTAAAAATCATTTCTATATATGATTATGAAACTAGAGTTGCCAAATTTTGTAGCATAAAAAAGTTATGTACCCTGTTCCACCCCATAACCGACGCCTCTCAGCATTTTGAAATTTTAAATTAGTACTGTTGTAGAAAATTCAACAGTCATTTTAAATACAAAATCTCATTAATTTATCTCTTATCGTTTGATACCTGTGATTGAAAAAGCGTTTTTTTGGCGCCATTTTCAGAGAGCTATAACTTTCTTAGGAAGCATTTTAGAAAAAAATTTATCAGTAGTTTCGTTTTAGATTTACATCTAAAATACGCGCATTAGGTAGCGGCCCGTACCTATATGACACCCTGTATATATAAATACGTTAAGAAAATCCAACCGAAAACAATTGTACTTGAGAAATGGTTGGAGCCAAAATCAAAATTCTTTCATTAGATTAGAATTTGTAGACAGCACAAAACATTGCGGGTTCAAAATAGTATTATCTTAATTTCGGGATTTAGCAAAAATGTATATGTAAATCTAACACACATTAAAATGAATAGGTTGGATTCAAATTTAATTCATCATTGATACAACCGCTATCATAGAAATTAACAAATTGTGGCAGACATTTAACGATTAATATTTCCCAATTTGGCAAAAACGAAAAAGTAGTATTTTGTTTTTAGAAACTGTTAGCATAGTAAAGAAGAGAATTTCTTACACGAGGAAGCCATTGAAACTCTTCCACTATAAATATGAGATGCTTTCCAATCAGAATCAGAGTCAATCTGACGTCATCATAATAACTATACCTAGACAAAACCCTTATCAGAGCCTAATAAAACAGCTGCAACGGTATTTGCATTTAACGCTGTTTAAAATAAACTATCTCCACTATCGCAGCATTAACAAGCCATGACCGAGTTCACTGCAAAATTATTAGAACTATCGCTTTGGGTTAAGTAAACTAGTACTTAATCACTGTTCTAAAGGGAAAAGCGAATCCAGTTAAAAATCAACTGAGATTAAATCGTGCAAGGAATATTCCAAACTTTGCTTGCGAAAATTGAATAAGTTAGGACACAACTACCGTACACTATCAGTTAAAATAGATCTAACTACCGGACGCCGAGACCAGCATCTTTGGAGGGATTTATTGGAATCCGCTGAGTATCTGAGATTAATTGGAGTATGCACCAGATCAGTCTATAAAGTTTATTGCAGGTAGCTCTAGTACAGCCAGCAAACAAACATATAAAGATTTATTGGGGTTTACTCCATTACAACGGTAAATCTTTGAAAGCTTATCTATTGGGGTTTGCTCTGGTATAGTAATTACAAACACGACAAAAAGAATAAGGGCCGACACACTCGCACATTCTTAAATAATATTCAGAAACACTGACATTCGTTAAAGAACACTCGATACCAAAGATATGCCGTACTTTTTAAACAAACAAAAATTCGAACCCCGTTACCGTAATCATTCAGTATTCTATTTAAAACTCGTATTATAAATAAAAATGTATATAACTGGATCAACAAGTGAACCTTGCCAAATCTAAATTTTCAATTCTGTTATACTGCACAAATACACTGTAGATAAAAATGATTAAGACATATTTTATTTAACGGCAACTGATGCTATTTATGGAGTGAAATCGACTGTCAAAATTGAGGTGAAAATTAGTTTTTCTGAAATATTTAGAAAACGAGCGCAGATAGAAAAAACTTTCAATCAACATTATCGTTTGTTTTTCCATTACTGTCCAGATCATCCAGTGGTGTACCAACTTGGGCGGTATTAGCGTAAAATTAGGGGTTAAATACCCCATATATAATTTATTTCATAAAAAGCAAAAAACCTACACCTTACGCATGCGGAGCTGTTATAATGATATGTAGCTCATGCAAGCGAATTTAGTATCTATAACATCACTTTATGAGTGAATATTATTTTAGTACTTACATACTGTTATAAGATATTTTCATTTCATGTGGTAAAGTGATATATGTAACAATATTAATTCTAAAATGCATTAATTAGAAGAGGTATTTGCATTTTTGTTTGTCTAGTGTACAACTGTGAATTTCTACTACTCGTAACATAAGATTTTACTGGGATTACTAGCATTTGCTCTATCTATGCTGTCAAGTTTATAAGATAGAATAACATTGTTCAGAATGTCTGGCATATAGGAGGATTTAGTTACAGCACACATACAAGGAACCTCATGGATCAAAGATGTGCAAAAATTTTTGTTCTACTTCGAACAACAAATTTTCTAAATTTTCGCGTGCAAATCTGTCATCGCTACGGGCCAGTACATGCTTTACGCTGAAACATAATTGAAAGCAAAATATAAATATCATTTTGTTTGTTTAAAAATATCATATTGGGTTTACCAGTGAAGAACCTTATTGAGTGCAAAAACTCGTCAGCTGTTTTAATAAAAATAATACAACTAGCCAAAAAATGCTCCATTCTTAAGTGTTATCGCTTATTACTTATAAATTGGTAATGTATTAATTATTATGAAACTTATTTATTAAAGACCAAAAATTGACATGTTTGAATATA
Organism: Phrixothrix hirtus; assembly: GCA_024586415.1. Classification (NCBI taxonomy): domain Eukaryota; kingdom Metazoa; phylum Arthropoda; class Insecta; order Coleoptera; family Phengodidae; genus Phrixothrix; species Phrixothrix hirtus. The sequence goes on from JAHWXV010799377.1 coordinate 6,827, forward strand.
TGTATATGTGTAAAATTAAAGTCTGTTTGATTCATTGTCAGCTCTTGCTTTATTTCTTTAGTAAAATCAAATAAAATAAGCGATATTAAGTACCATGCATATTAATGGTTAGTATAATATTATTTGAACAAAGATTCATTAACGTAAATTAGAAATCAATCTTATAAAAGAAAGATAAAGTTAAATTAAAAATCTATTTGTATACACTTCGTATTTTACTTCTGGAGTATTGCCTAGATAATTTGTTATAAAACCTATCAGTAAAAATTATTTCAACTATAAAGTAACAGATCTTACATCAGAAACTCTAGAAAACTTTTCAAAGGTACATAAAAACAAGTATCAATGGCAAACAAGGTTACAGCTTGTTCAGTACAAAAATATAACGTAGTGCACACAAATAAATTGCTGGGCGTTGTAACATTAGAAGCTCAAGGAATAAGTAACTGGGTTATATTTCAACCAGTGTAAAGATATGTTTTTGATTTCGTAAAGGCGGGATGATATGTCATAGTCGGGCAAGAATCTGAGCAAGCCCGTGAGAAAAACTATTAAGGAAGGGAACAGTAGTCGTACAGATACGCAAAAGATAGTTGATGGGATAAAGTAATCAGTTCTGTTTGGGAGTGCCTTATTTGTTTTAGAAAGTAAAATTGCCCTAATTGAAGTTCCAATGCCTAATGCAGTGGCATTAGGCATTGAGGTAGGAACTCCAAATTATTTTAGGATAATCAATTCAATAGAAAAACGGCTAAAGTCCACTTAAGTATCATGCTACCCATGCGGGGTGATCAATCCTAAAATTAACAGCTAAGGAACACCTTCCGAGTAAAGAACACTTTATATACCTGTAAGTACTATTGTATTTTTTATTGTTTATACATAGTAAAGAAGGGCTCCCTAACATCTGCTCGCATCTACACACAATTGCTACCGTCGCCAAACGGCCTAGTTGATTCTTCTCTTGGAAAATAGCGTAAAATTAGATAAAGGATACTGCTGTCTGTTTTATATGTTTATGAAATATTGAATTACCGACTTTAAGTAAGTGTATAAGCATTGAGTCAAAATTAATTGTTCTGGAAATTTACGTTTGTATTCCTAATTGACAAAACTAATTATTAATATCAAATTTACTGGTTTTACTTTAATAAGTTAGTTGTGTAACTATTACTATGTCTACTGGTTATCCACAAAACCCTTTCGCCTATGCATTATTTTTAAATATTGTTAACTGTCGTTAGCGAAATTAAGATTCGTCTATTATTTGTTACCATCAAAAAATTACCTGCAGCTGTAGAAACCAAAACTGGATTTTATTAAATAAACAATTTAGAACCTCTATTCGGTTAGCCAATGTTTCTTTCGTTCCTAGAATTTAAGTTATGTTTATTCCTAAAATAATTGTTGAATTTATGTCTATATATGTGCTTTTTCGTGCAAACTTCATTGTATAAAGGTGTGTTTGTGATAAATTTTAGTTATTATTTCATCAAGATTAACCTTACTTGTAATTGTAGTTAGGCAGTGCGCGTACAATAAGTTGGAGCAATTCAGTAACTCTTCAGTAAAAAAAAGTCATAAATCATTTATTTCTGCGTAAATACAACACTTTCCTGAAAGTCTAAAGTTCAGTTAGCCAAATTCTTAACAATATACAGGGTGGCCTGTGCTGAAAACCTGCTCTTGACTATTTCATTTAAGGCAAACTACGCCCAAAGGTTTTGCAGGTAACGTAAATAATTTTTAAAGCATTTGTAAACATTTTGTATTGATTTCTATATACAGGAGCGATCATAAATAGTGAGTTCTTTTAGCACTAGAATATTTCTTTCAGTCTTGATTCCGTATATGCAGTACCATTAGAGTGTCTGTCCCACTTCTAAGATAGGTTATTATCATCGTGATATACAGGATGTTTTGCAAATATCACCTCTTAGCAGTTTCGACTTCAGAACAGTAGCGCCCACTTTTTCTAGATTTTGTGATGACTTTACAGTGTTTAGCCTCGCAAGTACAGACGGACAGCGCCTCGCTCCACTGTAGCTTTGAGGCCGTGGTTAAACAATCGTGATTTTACTTTTGTCACATGCGTTGTTGTCAGTTTAGCCGGTGACATCATATTTGGTATTTATGAGAGGATAGAAATTACGTGAAGTTTGAATGAAAGACTATAGCGGACTAAGCAAGTAAAATCTGCCCCGAACTTATCGAGCTCAAATTGATGCAATTCGTTCGTACCTCAGAGTTATAAAACTTGCCCAAACATTAGCCTCGAAATTTTGTGTTGAAAAGGGCACTCGAAAAGAAATGTTTAAAATTTTTATGAATTACTTCTTAATGATAATTACATATATTTGACAACATTTTTTGCAATTTGTGTGGTAAAAGAAATTTTTGAAATTTTTATGAATTACTTCTTAATGATACCTTTAAGGTACCACTTCCATATTTTCACGAAAACATTTCTAGACTCCCTACTTTAATATATATTTTTCCAAAATAACTGGAGTGGCAAAACATGTTTAAAAATGATAATCATTCGCGCAACGACGCTCTACGCCATTTAATCTTACCGTAACTTTATATAATATAAAAGTTATAACGATGTTTAAATTAGAACAGTACTCGTAATTCCTATCCTTTATAGAATAAAAAAAGATTGACGTATATCATTTTGAAGAAAGAATAACATATATTTTAATCTTACACACATTGGAGATAGTTTTAAGTGTTGTCGCGAATAATACTAGTGGTTGCCGCTATACGGCGTCGTCACGTTCTCTTCATTCTCAGTCGAATTTTCTCCAGAAGGGTATATGTACTCGGACCTCAACGGAGCTTGATCCATTTGTTGTATTCCTCTTCATCTTTTATTCTGATATAATAGCTGATTCACAGCTAAGAATATTAATGAGAATTTTCTATAAGATACAATACGTTTCAGTATAGTCTATTGCTTAGGGATGCGAATTCGTAACTAATTCTTTACTGCACTTTTATTGATTTACACGATCATTCTACATGTATATATAATCCATCGTAATTCATTATATTAATCGACTTTTATTAAAACACGTTACAATTATTTTGTATATTCTATAGCACACGATAAGTATTTTCATTTTATTCATAAAATATACTTTTTGATGGGAAATATATTGATCTTGATTAATAATTGCAATAAAATAGAGTTTCCGTAGCATAAAACTAAACCACTGAAAAACCGACTGAAAATGTCCAACTTGCGTAAACGTTGTGTCAGTCAGTACTAGTCAAACATATTTCGTTAGGATTTGACTGTTTTTGTTATATCTGATTTTTTTTTGTCTAATAACATCAAAAGTTTTGAGCCTGACAGAAAAAAGTTGCATGCCACAAAGTAAAGAATTTCATTGTTCCCGATTTTCGTCTTTTTCTCTGCCATTTTCCTTTTAATTCTTTTATTTATGATATCGAAAAAATTCTTAAAATGTGTTTTTAATAAAAGTCGATTATTATAATGAATTATAATAGATTATATATATATACATATAGAATGATCGTATAAATCAATAAAGGCGTACTAAAGAATTAGTCCGAATTCGCTACCCTAGCAATAGATTATACCGAAACATATGGAGTACCACACAAAATTTTCATAAGTATTCTTAGCTGTGAATCAGTTATCAGAGCTGAATAAAAGACGAAGGTAAATACAACAAATGTTGTATCAAGCGCCGTTGAGTTCCTAGTTCATATACCCTTCTGGAGAAAATTAAACTGCGAGTGAAGAGAATGTGAAGACGCCGCGTAGCGGCTACCGCTAATATTATGCGCGAAAACACTTAAAACTATATCCGAGGTATATAAGATTAAAATATATGTTATTCTTTCTTCAAAATGATATATGTCAAAATTTTTTTATTCTATAAAGGATGATAGAAATTACTGGTCTAATTTAAATATTGTTTAACGTTTATATTATATTAAAGTTACGCTAAGATTAAATGGCGTTGAGCGATGTTGCGCAAATGATGGCCATTTTTAACTGTGTTCCACCACTTTGAACAATTTAGAAAAAATATATATCAAAGTAGGGAATCTAGAAATGGTTTTGTAAAAATATGGAAGTGGTACCTCGAAGGTATCATAAATAACACTTCTTAAATGGTTTAAAAAATCTTTTCGCCTGTTTTTTCACCACAAAAATTACAAAAATTTTGTCAAACATACCTTAACGATTTTACAACATATATATTTTTCAATAAGATCGGTTAAGCCATTTACGAGAAAACCACTTTTCTCCCAAAAAAATGACATTTCGAGGCTAATCTTTGGGGAAGTTTCACATTTCGAAGGTGCGAACTAATGACACCTATTTGAGTTCTATATGTTCGGGGTAAGATTCCACATGCTTATTTTCTATTTAGATTTTGAACTTTATCACAAAATTTGAATTATACACAAACAGTTAATTACAAATATCAAAACTATGAAGGTATTTCTAAAAACAATGTAACGGCGATTTAAAGTTGTTTAAGTAATATAAAACATTTTTAAAAGAGATTGGAATTAAAAAATGCTTTCGTGTTCAACAATACAAGTGTGAATGTACTAAAACTGCTATCTATTAAGTAAAAACTTAGTTTTTAGAATGCCAGTATGCTGTTCAGGTAGTTTCGTATGCGGGTTGTAGATCACAAGAAATAGGAGCCTCACTTTTTAGCCGTTCTTCATAAAAATATAGTTCAACATAATATAGCACGAATTCCCATTTTGGGTAGGTAAGGTCCAGGAATAAGAAACTGGGTGTAAATCACACGAAATTCCGGTAGCAACAAACTGCAAAAATTGTTACCTAAATGTACTGCTGTGAATCAATTAACTCTGAGGGTATAGTTGCAAAATAATCGAATTTAAAATTTAAAAAACTGGCAACTAAAGCGCTAAACTGCACGCCCCCGAGTACAAATCGGCAATTGGAATAATTAAAAAAATACTAAATGCCCCGCTAACCTGAGTTATAAATAAATATCAAAGTGAAAATTTAAACCTGATGTTAAATGATATGATAAATATTGTATCAGTTATTATGAGCTTAACTATATCAAACAAAGCTTCCTGAAATTCTTACATACAAGATTATGCAATTAAAGAATGGTGGTATCTGCTCTGTTGGCAGCTATTAACAATTATACGAAATCGCTTGATTACCTACTTTATTTGCATAATCTTTGTTTGGTTTTAAAATGAAGCAGACACACTATTTCGAAGCTGCATTTATTTTTATCAAACAGTTTAGGATTAAAACCCTTCTTATAAGGGATCTTAATATTTACGACCCGTAATGTTACCTGTTATTGACAGTTGAATTCTCGGTCTATACAAATGTCAACTTAGTCACCCTAGCGATCTCACCAAATATATTCAATTAACGACTTATATACTTCAGCAAGTAAGAACAGAGAGTTACGATCTATACATTTATTGAAAAGTTTCAAAATTTAAAAAAATAATAATTCGTCAATAATCGTCTACAATATTAAATTACACAAATCATATACAAAAACGAGTAAGGTGTACGAACCTTAGGTTCTTTCCCTTTTCAAATTTTTGACAGGTATTAAACAAATCTTTATGATGTTTATTTAAATACGAAAGGGAAAGTAACTTCTGGTATGTTTGTTAAGTTTATTTATTTAAAATGAAGCAAAATTTTATATTTAAATTAATTATCTAGCACTTCGTTTGTTCAACGTGCGTTTTTAAAAGAGTTGATTAAAACACTTGCGGTTAATTGCGGGAGTGTATTTTCTCCGATGTTAAACTACTAGACTTCCTTCGGGTTATGCGAAGCCCAGGTCAGTTGCTTTAAATGGATTTGTCCCCTTTAAATTTTCCAATTCAAACTTGCGCTCTTCTTTTTAAGATTTCGCCTATGAACTTTGGAATATTTAACTTACGTTGATATGTAAATTTTTGGAAAACTTTATTTTATCACATCCCTCGAATGTGATGAATTAAATCATTTACATCTTATATTCAACGGACTTTATAACTTGGCTACACTTAATTAATTCAGCAGCGATATTCACACACAAGTAAAAGATAACCTGAAATTTCGTTTTCCGATCTTATATTAATTTTTTGGGAGATCCCACTACTGTAATTTTTAACCAATGGCTGATCCAGATTTCGTTTCATGTTTGAAATAACGAAAGTTGCGTTTCTATTCAAATCGAGGTGTTTTCCCTTTGCATTTTACAGCTTAGGCCCCCGGCTTCTTTTATGGTCGGCAAAGGTACTTCCCTTTTGGTGGTGTCTTTACTCTAAGAAATTTTATGTAAAACGTTTCATTGCATAAGTCCGTTTTACTTCCCGGTGCTTTGAAGATAGTCCTATCACACAAGTTTTAAAATCACGCGCAATTCGTTTATTAGCGCACTTTACAACTAGTACCCTTATGAATTTTTATAGTCTGTGAAACTTAGTTTAAATTTAATGCTACTGCTTACTTTATATTACAGCTAACTTATTTTAGAAATTTACACTAAATGATAGTTTATTTAATTTTCTAATGTTAGAACACGTAATTATTTGCTTATAAATTATGGTGTCTAACAATGGAAATGAATAGGGAAGGCCGTATATTGCTTTCACACGCGGTAATAGCGATTAAATGCACTGAACTTGAAAATATTAAAATGAACTTCAAGTCTATATTGTAACATTTAGCTTTAACAAGATCGTGATCTACTTCGCTATAGTTCATAGAGACGTAAAATATTCGAGAAGGGATGATGGCTACGCTCCCCAAAAGTTACGAACAACTACTGAGAATCCTTGAATCTTCACCGGGCAGTCAGACTCATGGTAACATAGCTATATAACTTTCAACTGAATACAATAATAATTTTCAATAAATGTAATTAAATGTAATGGAATACTTAACTTAATACTTAACTGTTTAGAGATATTTCCATAACAGTCACCATAAAAATAGGAAATTACTTCCTGTGAAGGAATACAAGGCAAAGCCTCAAACTTGCGAAGCACGATTAAATAAAACAATAAAACAATGAAATGCTTACCATCGATTACAGTGAAGGGTAAGATAAAACAATTAACAGATAAAGTAAGCGGGCTCAAGAAATTACAATTAACGAAAATAAATCAGACATACGCTATCCAATGTTTAAAAGAATGCCCGTATCATTCCAAAAAAACTTAATCGAATGAAAGGTAAGGCAGTTTAAAGAGAGAAATTCAGAACGTGATCAAATTAAATTCAAAAATGCAGTATATACATCTCAGGACCACAAATTGAAACCAAAGAGAAACCTGAAAACTCAGACCAAAATTAATGAGAAGTTTAAACTTGAGAAGCACAGACGGGCACGTTTAAAAGAAATGTTACATTTGAATAATTAAGAAAACGATAAAAATTCTTCAAAACTTTGATGGTGAATTTCTTCCCTTTAAAAAGGTTACAGTACGCAAAAGAAACCACATTTCTGATATTTCTATCCATTCAAATTGGATAGTTACACTTGGGATAGTTCCTTTGTAATGTATTGCTTTTTTCACGTTCATGTAGCTTAACATAATTGGATATCTATGTTTGGCTTTATCTAAGAATGCCCAGGATAAAATACGTATCAATAATTTAAAGGAGCTCAAGTGACGGATTACTGACCTTATTCATAATTATTTAATTCTCAACAATCTGCACAACGTGTTTGATGAGCAACACAGAACAGCTTAAAAACGCTTTAAACTAAATAGTCAAGACTTACTGTATTAAAAATGTTTTAAACAATTACTTTTTTATTACTTTAGCCCGAAGAAATGTTAATTATTAGGCAGTGTCCTATTTTTACATTTATATTTGTTTTTTGCATAAATCGTAACCAATTCTATGCTAACATATGATTTTACCCTGTTCACACTCTCACAGTCAAATTGTATATAACGAGTCACCTTAAACATAAGGAATAAATTTAGGGGGAATCTTCTTCTTTATATTATTTATATTAAAACAACTCCTAATATGAACAATAGATGGCTCTGCCATTATTTTGTCATTTACACTACACAGTTTTATGTGTTTAAAAGGAAGTTTTGCATTTTCAATCAGCGTATCCAGACACCCAGCACTGATGAGCCCCACTAGGGCGAAACGATTGGTCTGCTGGTGATGTGTCACGCTGTTTGGAAATACAATCTTTTATATTTTTACATATTTAGTTAGGTTAAAAATCTTTTGGCGAGAATCCTTAGAATTGTTCAGTTTGATGACTTTTCACTTGTGCCGAATTAATTTTTAAAATTCGTGCCATTTTAGGAGGAATCTTCTTCTTTATATTATTTATATTAAAACAACTCCTAATATAAACAACAGATGGCTCTACCATTATTTTGTGAATAAATTTGTTTTAAGATATGCAATAAAATATCCTTTCCTACATTATAAGTTAAGCCTTAGATAACAACCTAAGGTATAATAAGTATTTGAAAATTCACAAGGAAAGACCCCCAGTTGATAATATTATCATAAAAACGTGGGGTTACTCATGATAAACAATAAAACAATACATGCGGGCGTTACTAAGTAAAATCCTGCAACGAACATTTTATAAAACCGAAATCAAGTTAAACTTAAAATAATAATTCGTAATTGGTGTAACGCTGGTGGTACAAGTAAGTTACCAGACAGGCTACAAGGTTAGACCTATCCGCGCAGTTTACTGAATAGTAAGTGTCGCTCCCTAGCGGACTTACAAGTTGATCAATGATAAATTAATAGCTTGTATTTGCGCATGATCAGTGGCATTCATAAAATAAATATCCAAAGTTCTTGTGTGAATCAAGCATCCTGGGGCGTCAATCAAGTATGCATCCCGTCACAGATTAATATGGTTAAGATCTGTGACACTACAACATAGCATCAGTTACAGATCTAGAAAACCGACATATCAAAGGATAGGTAACTGCAGGAACGTATTATATTAAGAGACTTTAAATAAAATCTTCGCAATGTACCGAATTTGGATTTCGTATTTACCTATCTGAAAAGTGAAGTAATAGAAAACAATCGTGTTTTCCGTTGATGTTAATTACTAAATAATTCTCCTATTTAGAATAATAAATGGTTTTTCAACACTTTTAAAAAGAATTCAATGTAAACAATTGATGGCTCAAGTATCAGTTTCGTTCACAACATCGATTCTTAAATATTCGATAGACAAATGATGACCATAAATATAAAAGAAACGATTACAAAATCAATTACTTTGCCTTGAGATATTTTTAGGGGTTTATATAAGGCGCTGGATTTTAAGACAAGAGTCATCAATAATCAATTATCGATATGACGGTAAGGAAGGATAACTGTTTTGACGATCCTAAGTACTTATAAATAAGACAGAATTCCCACGGAATCTGCATTAAGCAAAAGGATTATCCCTTGATAAACAAATAGTTTTCACAGTTTGAATCGTTAAATTAACTAATTGATAGAAAATTGCCATATTATGTACGTATGTCAGTTCGTGTTCAGTCTTATCGATGGTAGCTTAAAGTCTAAGATTAATCTAAGATATAGTAAAATAAATGCGTCTTAATTCAGAAACTACTGGTGAGTACTACTTCATATCTTTCAAATAGTAAATTTTCGCAGCATTGGGCAGGCATGAGACGATATTAGCTTTAGTCTTGGTTGAGACACTTTATAAAGCAAAATTTTGTGAACTGTAAGCTTTTATTTAATCAACGGTTCGCGCATGTTTTAAATTTAAATTTGAGTATTAATTTAATTAAAGCTTTTGAAGGCCATTTGAATTATTTACAATTCAAAATAGAGCAGCAACAAGAATTGCTATAGGATTGAATTGAAAATTAATCTATGGATCAACATCCAATTTTAGAAAATAAAATGTGAACCCAAAACCTATTAATACTGTTTAAAAACGTTTAAACTAAAGAATTGGTTAATTATATAATGAAACTGGGTAATTGTTTTAAAATTTTTATATATATTCACTAATAATAAGATGATTTGTATACACTTATTTATGTAAATACTTATTTCACAATACACTAACAACAAACTTTTATATTTCTATTTATGTATAAGAGTAACTAACATAACTAGATTCTAATTAAAACTAAGCTAAGGGAAGTTAATCTGCTGTTTATGTAGAGAAGATAAATTCTAGTACATTAAGAAATAATAAAGAATAAAAAATTCGTCATAATAATGTTAAAATAAATTGCACTGCCATGACTCATTACTGACCTTGAAGTTAATTGCGGGTATCGGTTACCGCAATGAATCATTTGTGATTACATCATTTATTTTATTATAACGAATATGTTGGTTTATTCCAGAATGTTCCATCAAGTTCTTATTGTTTCTAATTTTCGATACAATTATATACAGAACGATCACATCAAATATTTGTGTAAATACCAATATATAGTTACTATAATTATTAATAGTTTAAAACACAAACACCTAAAATAGAACTTGAAATTGAATGATTTCATCACATAACATATTCTATAATTAAAAATGCCGTATTACTTTATTTTGAATAGTTATACACATATTACATCGTACTACTCGGCAATAATACTTATTACTCTTTTTTATAATTAACTCCACAGGAAAATATAAAACTCAATTAATATTTAAAAAATGAAGCTTAAGAAAAATGTCTAAGGTATTAATAATGACGGGTTTTGTGTAATATCAAGTTCTGAGAAATTATTCAAATTTTTAGTAAGAATTGATTTATTCATCCTTCTAATTAGAGCCTATTACATAAAATTTTATTTCAAGGTTAATAAGTACGTGACAGAATAACTGTTTACCTTTCCTAGAAATGCCTTGGAAATAATAAGAGCATTATGAAACATTTCAAGAATTTCGTACACTACTAATAAAGATTTAACCAATAGAAACAAATACAGACTAACCCGTTCTTAAACGCATATTCAATTGAATATGAATATAACTTTGCAGCTAAATATTTGATATATCAATATGTCTACGTTGTTGATTGAAAGTAGTGTCTGTTTAGAAACCTCTTCGAGTACAAGAAATTAGCATAACATTAGGTGCATTTTAATTATAGAATATATATATATATATATATATATATATATATATATATATATATATATATAATAA
>JAHWXV010799627.1:0-12308 GCA_024586415.1 Phrixothrix hirtus
CTATATATATATATATATATATATATATATATATATATATATATATATATATATATATATATTATTATAAATTGCAATAAAAATGTATCTCACATCGACATTTTTTGTTGCATTAAATTGCAAAAGTAATTTAATTTAAATTAAATACTTACATTCCGATTTTAAAATAATTCAAAATTCCAAAAAAAGAGAAAACTTATTAAGTGGGTACCTATATTTTATTTATTTTATTTATTTTCTTTTTTTATATTTACAATTTTCTTAGTCCTTATTTTTAATCATTGTTTACCTCTAGTTTAATTGTAGAAAATTATCAAACATGGTACCGATGTATACGAATTCAGATTTAATTTTCTTGGTACGAATTGTTGCAATAACTTACGATAATTAATGGTATACTATAACTGTAAAGTGCCATTTATTAAATTCTTTAATTTAAATAGGTCAAGTATAATAGTAGCTTGAGTACAGATTTTAAGCGTAATAGACAAATGATCAATAGTTCATAACCTTAAACTTTCTGAACTGTTCGACCTACAGCTGCAAATAATATGCAAGTTTCTTTTAATCGAATACCTTATGTACCTATTTCTACATAATCAATCTTTTATAGTTATGTTAGTCTAAGGAAGCGTTAAAATGAACGATATTTTCATTTAGGATACTTAATTGCTATAAAGTATTTTTAAATAGAATCGGCAGTTGTCTGAAGGATAATTTCATCATCAAGTTATTAATGAATATCTTATAGGTATTCTCATCCAATAAGCTTAAATAATATGTATATTTTCAAAGTAAATATTCTGCAGGCATTTTGCGTTTGTATAGTCTAAGATAAATAAATGAAATAAGATTTAAGCGTACTATTAATAACTACTACTTCTGTTGGATCAGATAATTGCTATGCTACATTGGGATTGCTTTAAGTATACCTCTGACTATAATTACCTTCCAGCGATGTTTAAAAATACAGACTGTAATTCTCGCTGCCGTTTTCCACTTAGCCTTTTTGAAAAGAAGAAATTTTGAATAATTATTGAATGACAATATAATAATAAGGCTGTAAAACATATTTATTAGTTTTCCATAACAATATATATATATATATATTCGTGAATGATTAGAGAAGTTTTACAATGCACCGTGTCACGCATGACAATCAAAATCACCGGATAAACGAGACGCGATCGTAATATAGGAATTACAATTGTCCCGACAGCTGAGTTGGAGTAAGGATCATTGATCTTTACCATATACACGTCAAAAATACTTACGTTTGAAATTTACGATTACCAATTTTGTTAATAATCGATAAATGCGATAAATACGAATACCAATTTTGTTAATAATCCATAAATGCCACTGCAGTAGATAAAAAGGTTAAATCGTAGAGAATTTATCGTTGACGATCTGAAATTTAATTCAAATTTTACTAAAACCGAAGCTCGGTACCAGTGTAATCAAAATTCGCTTACTTTAATTTATATTTGCTGTCTTACCTTAGATCATGATGCAAAGCTTTATAGTATCACCAAGCAAGATACCGTTGCGCTTCGTAAAATTACAGCACGAACGTTTTCAATCATTTCCGGCGTTCGCAGAGTCCTTTAGTTCATTTCTAGTTTACGATTATAGACAAATGTAGGCGATCTAAAGGAATTGATTAATCTTGTAATAGTATGTAGATTTAGCACTTTCTCATTACGTCACAAGTTGACGTCTCGCCTGAATATCCTCTATATATGAACTATAGAATAATTATTCTTAAAATAAATTTCAATGGCGAAAGTACGATGTTTGACAGTCCATTTTTTCATGTTGAACATGGCAGCGTATTAACAAGCGAACTATGGGTCATTTGGCGTGCATTGATACATTACGGAGTTACACTACCTGAATCAAAATATACTGCACCCGTATTACCACAATCCGATTTACCGTACAATATTTCAAAAGTTTGATTTATTACAGTTTTTTGAATGCAAGTTAATAGCTTTTATAATAATTTACAAAAACTACAAATATTACTTAAAATAAGTAGAGCGAAGTCGATTAAACATAGTGAAATTATTGAGAAACACACTTATTGAATATAGTAAGAAACCACAAAATATCTGTTTTACAACAAATATGTAAAAACAGCATGCAAATTAAAAATATGTACAAATAAATAAAATATTTAAGTATTTCGAGCTATTATATAATTGACCTTGAAAATGAAGTTTTCACAGATCACATTACAGATGAATATTTAAATCATTGTGTTGAGAAATGTTTAATTGTTTTAATTTCAGTAAAGCCTGTGAGTTTTTGGCTAGTTGCAATAACTACAAAACGCTATGGTACTAAATTTAATTGAGCTAAAATACTTAGATGTTATTGCGTTTACACACCGTATCCGCCGGCACATCTCGGCGAGGTCGGCGGTAGGAGAGTAGGGCTTGACTGTGTTGGTCGTGCCGATGCCAGCGTATTGTAGAAACAGTGGGCTGTCCGAAAAGGTTATTCGACGTTAGTTTAGTTGCCTAGCGACATTCAGCGGTCATCACTAATTAAGTTCGAAGAATTTTGCGGGTTAACGCGGTTTACTGGCGGCTCAGAACCTTAGTTACGTCATCGTGCACAAGCCGACTAAGAGCGTCAATATAACGCCACCAGCAACCTTGCCTAGCATTAGGAAATCTTTGGGTACAGAAGCCAAAGTTGTCTTTCGATTCAGATTTTCTGAGAAAGCAAAAAGGAATATGTTATTCTAATTCCCACATAGGATTGCAACTAAGGCTTCTCAAGAAATAAGGATAGTTAGAAGCAAGGATGTCGTTAATAATGAATGGAAATAGCATGCGACATCCGATATTCGCCTTGGTATTTGGGAAACCCCTGTATCAATATAGGTTGCTCCGAAGATCGCATTTTAAGGTAAATGCTACAGCATTCCTTCTGTTCTTCGTCTATAATATTTAGTCTAATACTTACATATGCTATTTCAAAATGTCCAACATATATAGCATAGAGAATAGTGGAGCATAGGAAGAAGCTTTTGTATCTGTCTCTAGACTGCGAGCCGGAATAAGACAATTTCTCTGTTAGGTTCGGTTTTATATCAGACTACGCTACAAGGCACGTGAAAACAAGATGAAGTGCTTCCAGTTCGAAGGTAAAAAATGGGATAGTGCATTTCGAAAGGGGTACAAAATCTCCCCATGTCTTTAGGCAAAGTAAAGAGCCCTTGTTCGAGATTTGTCGTCAATTCATTCCCCAAGAGACCGGCTGTTTGGAAAATCTTACCTCTCAACAATGTTCATGCCAAAATGATACATCTATATAGTCCGTGTCACACTTTAAATTCAGAATTTCCCTTATGGGAAATAGTTTTACTAAAGTTACATTTGAACTTTTGTTATATTTCAAAAAGAAATTTTCTCTAATAAGCTATTAGTCCCATTAAATTAAGAATTTCTCCCCAGGAAGTGGGATTGTACATTTAGGAGGGTATGAGGATTTCATCAATTCCTCAGGAAAAGTGCAAGGCTTTTGATATTCATGCATTTTCGTTAATTATGCGCAGCTATAAAGAATCTCGAGAACCCGATTGTTTAGTTCTGCTCCCTTATAATCTAGAAACATAATTACCATCGACTTCATGAGACTTTACAGGTGTGGATTTTTCAAACTTAGTGATACTAAGCACATTAGTTTGTTTAATAATTAAGAGCACCGGGCGTTTTGAGTCAGATCGAAAAGAATAGTATAGTGAATACAAACCAAGATGCTTCACAGCTTTTTCCAGGGAATAATATTTGCACAAATAGAAAAAAACAAGTTGGTTAACAAATATCTAATAAACATTACCAATTACAAATAAGAAAGTAATAATAAAATAATGTGGTTTTGCAATAGTTTTACAGTGTTGACCTTAAGATGGTTGTTTTACTAAGTATCTGGTTACAATGACAAAGAGTAGTTAGAAGTTTGATAATTCGAATTATTGTGGAGCAGCACGATTCCTGCAAGCATAATTAACAACAGTGTCTAGTGGATAATACAAGACAATAGATAACTCGAAGCATATAGTCAAAATAATCAGTATAAGATAGTAAGTCAATGCGAATGATTTGGGTTTAATCCTAGATTACTAGCCATTTGTAAAATTCATGAATCCGATAATTAAACATGAAATTTGGCAACGATGCGGTTGGTTGCTCGCGTCGGTCGTTCAGGTAGCTTCACCATATGAGTCAACAATTGATTTTCATACCTTGTAGTTGTAAATTCTGTTCTCTGTTTGTGCGTAATAGGCATTGAATCGTAATTTTGACTAAAGGTTAGTGTTAGTATTATCATATATCACTTTGTATTTCGTTGTTTTTTTAACATAACAAAACTTTATAGTGCTGCTACAATATCAAAACGTTGTGAAAACGTGAAGACCTTGACTGATAAAGATCTGGAGCAACTGTTTCTAGGCGATTCTGACTGTAAGCAATGCAACGGTAGTGAACTAGAGGATCACTTGTATAATGACTTTAGTCACTCCGAGTCATAATACGAGCAGACTTCGAACTCGGACGAGAACGATTCAGATGAATGGAGCTCCTTCATTTCCAAAAACAGAAAATTGAACAAAAATAACAGAAATGTTTCAAGATAATGAACTAATCTCGAACGAAAATCGATGCGTTGTTGACAATCAAGACAATTTAGAAAATGAAACCAACTTTGTGAATGAAGAAAATTGAGACAATTACGAAAATGACGATAATTTAGAAAACACAGACAATATTGAGATAACCAAGAAGTCTTAGAGATAAAACTGATCATCGATGCTGTTCAATTTTTAATTTGCGCAAGTGAGATGTTAAACAAAATTTTGTGCACAGATTCCAAGGACCTATAGGAGTTGTAAGGGAAGAGGAGGCAGCTAAATACGTTTAAATGCTTATTCGGTGCATTTATTATGAGAAATGATTATGGTGCATACCAACTCTGAAATAGCAGTTAAGGCACAAAATTACAAAGCTGATAAATCTACTATCTCTCCAACTAACGAAGTTCAATTAAATGCACTTCTTGAGCTACTTATATTTTCCGCAGCTCAAAAATATAACCACTTGAACACTAGACATATGTTTAATTCTCAAATTTCAGGATCGATTTATAAAGCAATAATGAGTCGTAAAAGGTTCTAGTTTTTAATTGATTCTCTGCGACTTGATGATAAGCTTACCCGTCCCAAATGACGTCAAGCAGGCAGATTTGCATCCATTCGAGAGATCTGGGATGAATTTATCCTCAACTGTAACAACTCATACAAACCTGATACTTACATAACCATTGACTAGCAACTATTAGGATTTAGAGACCGCTGTCCCTTCAAAATGTATATACCTAAGAAACCAGCAAAATACGGCTTAGAAAACGTTGTGAGTTGTGATGTTGGTACAAAATATATGTTGGACGCTGTTCCTTACTTTGGTAAAAATACAGAAACCAATAGAGTATCGTTGGGGGAGTATTGCGTTAAAAGTTTGACCAAAACTATCCATGGCAGTAACTGTAACGTTGGTTCACATCTGTGAGCCTTGCTGATCAACTTTTGAAACGTCTTTATAATTTGGTTGGTACTTTGAGGCTGAACAAACATGAGATACCTCCAAAAATACTTTCTGTGAAAAATCGTGAATTTGGAAGTTCACTGATCTACTTTGATCAAGCCAAACGCTTGTTTCTTATAAATAAAAAAAATAAATGTTCCCTTCTACTATCTACCATGCACGAAGGCCCCTCAATTTCTCAGGAAACAAAAAAACCTGAAATTGTTCACTTTTACAACCAAACAAAATATGGAGTAGATAGATTTAATCAGATGTGCGGTAACATGAATTGTGGACGAAAAACTCGTAGGTGGCCCATGTATGTATTTTATGGCATGTTGAATATTACGTACATCAATTGTTGGGTCATTTTGAATCACAATTTGAGACTAAAAGGACAATCACCAGTCGCCAGGAAACTATTTATGCGCAAACTTACCAATCAACTCACGAGACCTTGGATGGAGCAGCGTTTAGAATGACCAACTTTGCAACGCTCACTTGGCCTTACCCTAAGCGATATCTTAAATATGGACCTACCTCAGCAGTAAGAGGAGCCTATCTTACGAAAAAGAGCCACTTGCCAGATCTGCCCTTCAAAAAGACGCAGGATGACTGAACTTTATTGAAACCACTGTCGCCGTCCATTTTGTAAAGAACACGGAGGCAGTGCTGAATCACCTGTGACACAGCAAAATAATTTGTTTCTATCTATCTATATTTTCAGATCTCTTTAAGGCTATTTCATAATGATGCCCATATTTAAACTAAATAAAAAATATATAAACTAGTTATTTTGTCTTTTTTTTAAATCGTTAAATTTACGGTGGTTAGTGTCTATGCGACCACAAATAAGGTTAGTATTCTAGGGTTAAATAAACAAAACTTATTCATAGGGAAAACTAATACTGTTTTAAAATTAAATTAGACTTAGGAATCCTAATTAATATACAGAATTTACCAAAGAAATGGTTCCGTTAATTTTAAAATAAATTGTAATATGTCTAAACCTAAGTTTATATGTACGAGAAATGAATATGCTTTTTAGATTTACTAAAATAATTGAGGGATCGAAAACATGGAAGCCAATTTATATTCGTTTAAATTTGTTATCGAAACAATAGGTCGATTTAAATTAATTTGTCTTTTGAATGATGCAGACTGCCATTAGTAGCTCGTAGATTGACAGACAAAATTAACTAAGATATGAAAGTACCTTTTATATTGTAACCTTATCATCAGTATGCGGTCAAGGTCAATATACACTTTCGCATTATTCGATAACGAACAATGGCAGCCGGAATTCTTTACTTAAGATGTCACAATTATATTTTAATGGACAATTTGCAATCACTCACAACCTCATCTCATTGAATCTAACAGAATCAATATTCATTACTTTGACCTAGATATTGATCATAGTTCAATCAGACAGGGATGCTTTGCTAAACGAAAACTTGGCGTGCTATTTTATCAACTGTAATAAATATCGAATACAAAATTTAGAATATTAACTAATTAAAAGGAAACGAATACATTTCATTTTAACGCAATTGATTTTACATCAAATAAATTTAGAATAATTAATTCAGTACAAAACAAAGCAAAGTATCCTTCTTGGGTTTAAAACCAAAATGAAGTCCGTTCAATTGAGACGAATGTAGTAATCCTAGATGCCACCTATAAGTTGGAATTTGTGAACTAAACGCGACATTGTCGAGAAAATGAAATGTTGTTACACTTCTAAAATTAGTGTAACCAAATACATGAATATATGAAATTGAAATTTCATTATTAAACTAAATAAACTCAAAAGAATTGAATTATTAACAAATAAACAGTTAAATGTATTGGCTTTAAAATCTTGTTAAGAGACATATGTTGATTAAGTTTACTAAATAAGAGACCTCATTAAGCAATTAGTGAGGCGACTGCTGCTCCTTCAAATAAGTCTGATTTTAAGATAATTGAAGGTGAAGTTGTAGATTAATGGCGAACTTAAAGAAATATTGCTAACTGTATCTCCCACAAACTTATGAAGTTTGTTCTATAACTTAAATTTAAGAGAATTAATATCAATAATCTTTAAACTTGTTAATTGGTAAGATTTCTTTTATATAAGAAACTTTTCACTAATTAAAACATTATTTCACCTATTAATTTAAATTTTAGTGATCTTAAAAAATACAGTATGCATTTCTGGGGTTAAAGATATAGAAATATAGGATGGCGCAAAAAGAACGCATGGATTATAAAAGAGCGCAACCTGCTTAATTTCCAATATAAAAAAATTACTTCCACAAAAATAATCTGCGATATACAATATACAATATACAATATTATTTAATTTAATATTGATTGCGAAATATTACGTCCAGAAGATGACATCCATTTTGCGGGACGCACATACGAAGCTTCCCCTCAAAGTTCTGCATTGCTTTTCTCAATATTCCTTGGGTCACAATTGTGCACCCAAGGACGAGGTTTTCAAACATAAACTTTTGATTTGAAGTAACTCCATAAAAAGTAGTATCAAGCCGACAAATCTGGTGACCGTGGGGGCCAACGAACATCATTAAATAGTGAAATTACGCGGTTGGGAAACATTTGTCGGACAACTTTCATTGTGGCTTTTACTGTATGAGTTGTGGCTCTATCTTGTTGGAACCATATTTCTTCTATGTTCTTTGAAGTTGTGGAAGCAAAAAGTTGCGTAACATGTGAAAATAGAGCTGGGAGGTCACTCTTTGAAAAAATAAGGTCCAATGATTCCTGTTTTTAAAACGCCCCACAAACTGTTTCCTTAACACTATGGATAGGTCGCTTGTGTAATTCTTTAAGGTTAGCGGTTGCCCAAAAACGACAATTTTGTTTGTTCATATAACGTACCTCATTGCCCATCAGCAACAAAACATCATCAGCAGCCCATATTTCAATCATTCGTTCGCAAAATTGTCCGCGTTATACAAAATAACCTTCAAATAACTTCTGGACAATCATTATTTTGTAGGGGTGGAAGTGCAAGTCATTAAGTGGGGTGCGTCGGGACAGGTTTAAAGTGGATCCGCGACGTATTGTCGAGCACCGAGGTCTGTGAATAACGGCTCTTCTCATATTTTCAACATTTTATGAGTTTCACCTCTACGACGACAACTAAACGATAACGCTTTCATAACGGATCAAGTTGGGCGCAATGATGCAACCCACTGGAGTATTGTGTTTCGATCAGAGATCGCCCACCAACCGAAACGCCGAAGAAACAGACGTTCAACACAAATTACAGAATTGCTATTTCCAAAAAACTGCTCAACGGCAGCTCCATCGCTACATGGCTACTGAAACTAGATTTTCTATACCTTGTGTCAGGCGGAGTAGGGAGGTCCTCGACCGAACATGCGTTCTTTTCGCCCAATTTGTATATGGAAATGTTGAATAGAATGGGTATATTCAAACATTATTGGAAAATCTTGAAATTATTTTATTTTATATGTAAAATTTGATTTTTTTTCTATTATTTACTTTAAATATGAATAAATAGGCGTCTCGATATTTTTATACAATCAACAACTTCATAAAAGTTCAAGGATATCCTTAAAGTTATTATTGAACATCGTTAACAATGAACGTCACGTCGTTTGACTTTATATTTTTGGAGATAGGGCAATGGGGTTATCGCCTTCTGATCAATTGTTGCGTGATTCCCATTAATTTTATTATTATTGGCGGCATACCAATAATATAATATTGTAGTAATAAATACAAACAAAAATAGGTTTCAAATTGAGTTTGTATCGAAATTCTAGGTTTGGGAACCGGAATAACCATTTAGTCGATATTGAGGTATATATACAAACATTTACTTTTTTAAAATAATTATACAATAAAATATTTATATCTATTTTTGGAATGCAGCAAAAAGCTTCTGACATTTTGTCTTTATTGGGGCTTATTAGAAAAGTGTACTCTGTTTCCTTTAGCAGCGGTTTTTTTAAATTTAACATAGCAACTTTTCACTGGTAATTTAAGCAGGTGGTATGACTCTGATTCTGATATTTTATAAAACAGTAAACAAAAGTATCAAACAATTTACAAATATTTTCTAAAATATTTTAATGATCTTGACTTTTTAGTAATTAATCAATTACTCCGTGTTTTAAAAATGAATTTCAAATTACTAGAAGTAGTGAGAAATACCCATCTACCACGCTTGGAAAGCTCAAACTATGATAATGATTAGAACCTACGTTCACTTCGTTGGCTCGAAGGCGTTCAAACTCACTAAAAGTAGTTTTAGTCCTATTGTACTATTCTTAAACATTTTTTTGATAAACTTTTGTCTAAGTTTTGGCAGTTTACTGTCGCTAGTGCAGGTCATCATTTACGCATTTATAGGCTTTGCAGCTATAATATCTTATTAAGGCCTGTTAGTTTTGTCACGGTGCAATTTGAAGTTCTCCTGAAGAAGTGGCCGCAAGGCTGCACCTTGTGTATCTATGTATGTGGCTCACACTTGCAAGGTACACAGAATTCCCAATGGTTCTATTTATTCTTTTGTGTACTTTTAAAGTTTCGATCAAGGATAAATTTTAAAACACTTTCGTTTTCATTTATATATATAATTAACTAAAATATAGTTAGGCCATAACTTAACAATACTTTACAAAATAGTTTACATGCCGCAGTTAATGCTTTAAACTGCTTTACAAATATTTTAGTAACGTTTTAGCTAAATAACAACATTATGTACGTTAAATTTCTACAGGGTATATATAACAATATCAGGATTTGTATTTGGACGTTAAAAGATTGTGCTTGTCATAAGAGCCTCGGTAAAGGCGCAACCGGTCACGTACGACTCTTGGTGTCCTAAGATCATTGCCCCCGTAGGTTTATTCCCTAATAATTGTGTTAAGAGTTTGTAACTTTTCCCGGAAATGTCATAAAATAACGACATAAATATGAATAAAGAATCGACACAATTCTACGCATTTGCCTCATTAAAATTATAAATCCAGAAGCGTAATAATAAAGACAGTTAAAAAAGGCATTTCTAGAAAGACAGAAAACTTTAAAAGTGAAATAAGTGTGCGCGGGAGCAATCGTTAATTTAAGTCTTGTGGACAGGAGTTCAGGTATAGGCCTTAAATGCGGCATGTCTCTAATTTTATTTAATGGTATTTTACAACGTATTGTTACCATTATAACTTGTTAATAGCAAGTAAAAAGTTTTGCGATCTTACCTTCATTTTTTATTGTTTTGTTATTGGTTTTTGCTTCTATTTCTTTGTATTTCCTTGCAGGTTTGATGTCTTTAATGTGAACTATCCCAACTATTTTATTATTGATTATTTCTTTTAATTTAATTGGATTCCTGGGTATTATTTCGTTTATCTCGTATGGTCCGAAAAGTTTTGGTCATAATTTTGCTGAACGTCCGGTTTTGTTGTTACAGTTTGTATTGTTGGCAACTTTTGATGTGTTGCCGCTGTGAACGTCATCAAAACCATTACAATCATCAGCACTCTGAAAACAAAACAATTCACCAAATCAAGACGAAGGACACACAAAGTACTATATATAACGAAGGACGGCCGAAAAAATCTTCCTAACAAGGAACAAGTCAACACGACTGCAAGCCAAAAAAGGATACCACCTAGTAACCGACTAGCGGTAAGACATCACGAACCACATCACCGCTAGATACCAAACCGCCCCCGAATCTATCATCCGCAACAATAAAGCAAAGTGCACCGTTTTCCATCGGCGTCCGCGAAATGTAGCGTTTCCTGGAAACGTCATTAAGTAACGAGAAAAGCACGAATAAAGAATCGACACAATTCCTCGCGTTTTTCCCGGTAAAATGGTAAATTCAGAAGTATAGCAATTAATACAGTTAATGAAGGCATTTTTAAAAAGACAAAAAAAAGAGTGAAATAAGTAACTCCGAAACCTAGCCTAAATCACATCGAAAATACGACCCGACGTTATCAATCCAGACGATGTTACCGCCAGAAGTAACATCCTAGGCCGCTGAATAAATGATCGTAAGACCTTAGTGGAAGGATTATCAACCATACCGAAGGCACTACCGTCACCGACAACCGGATCCTCATAGCAGAGCAAACCCGAACAAAATTTAAGTCCTTTTCTTCTTGCGAACTGAATAGGTAGATTTGAAAAGTTATTAAGATTCTATAGTTTATATAATTTTGGTTATAATTAATTTTAATTTCAATTTTCGCTTACTTATTTTTCTGTTTTATTTTAATTTTATAAATGCAATTATAACAATAAGAAGCGCAGGTGTGGTTTATCACAAGAGGAACTAAGGATTTTGTGTATTAAAAATTAATGCCTAATTATACAAATTATAGCGTTCATTCTTCCTCCAACAATATTACAATTTAAGTTTCAAATGTTATTTGAAGAAATAAACAATTAAAATAACAACGTTTCCAATTATGCTTATTTATTCTAAAAAGAAAATAATAACAATTTTCGTGTATTTCTATAATGTTCAATAATTAATGTAAATTCCCATTTTCAAAGTTCCTTTACGAGGGTTGCCCTTTATGTTGCTACAAATGACCACTAGATGTCGCTAGTGTAATAAATTATTGCCATATTCGTAAAATTTGACATTTTGTATTGTAAAATCCGTGCCGGCTTAGAAATTGACAGAGTAGTTTGTTTACAGTGCGCGTTTAAAGAAAG
>JAHWXV010799838.1:0-20552 GCA_024586415.1 Phrixothrix hirtus
GGTGATGTCATTTTTGACTGCAGCTGTGTAGCCTTGAATTCTTATGGGAATTTTCATGAGATAAAATAGCTTTAATATGTTACGAGGTATGTTCAAAAAGCTTACTTAAAAAGCAATTTACGCTTAAATAAAGGAATGTTTTTAATAATTTCAAAACGGAATTCGATGCAAAATTAAAATATTATACGTAAATAATATAATTCGTCACGCATATTGATGTTACTGACTTTAGATAATTTACAAAAAGAATTAGCGATAGCTAACAATACAATTTATATAAATTAGATAATTTGACATAAAAAGCCAGCGAGAGCTGACATATTATAAAACCGTTTTTCGTAAATTTATCTTTATGTGTCCAAATTAAACGTTTAGTATAATTTTCTCTCTTGAATTTTTATTATTGACCATTCACAATAGGTCACTCGCCGTTGTAGATCATTATTGAGAATTACGTATCTGATGTGCTTTATTAGTATTCCATAAATTTATTTTGATACAATTCTCAGTCATCTAAGCTTCTTGAATACATGTAAATCTATTAATAGTGAAGAATATAAAGACTAAGATTTCATTGTCTTCATTATCTCTGACAGGTCTTGTTCGTGAAACCTAAGACAAAAACGAACGATTATCCCAATAGTTTTCTAGAAATTGATTTATCATGAATTGACGTTGGTAAATACAAATACGATTATCACCAAAGTGAAGATAATTGGCATACATTGGAATTTCATATTATAGGAGAAAATTATTTAAACTCATCCAATATATATGTAATGAAGTGATAAGTAAGTATGAACCTATCGGGAACTTTTAAGGTGTCTCCTGTATACATATACATATACACACAGTAAAATAGATGTTTAATAAATTGTTGAAATAAAATTCAATGAAAAAAACTATATTAATTCAAAAACTCTTAGTAACACTTTAAAGTCTTTTGATAAAGTGTGACATTTATTAAGACAACTGACATCTAGTTCTAGATTTACTGGCTACAAGCTGTTTGGTGTTTTAGAACTTGCATTAATGTAATTTTATAGACTATACAAACAATATCTAAATCCCGTTAACTTCCAGGTTACCATTCGTATCAGAAATCCATTATACCACCTACCATTAATGCTTAATTATAACTATAAAAACTTTTCTAGTGTAGCTTTTTACTGTAGAACTTTTAGAGTCATAGATCAATAATTGTTTCCTTAAAAACAATTATCAGTGTTATCCTCGTTTTTTCCAAGAGTAAGAATAATTGACCCATGGCAATTTCAGGTACCACGTGGACTCAAGAAATGGTATGGCTTATTGTAAACGATTGTGATTTTGAAGGTGTTAAACAGGAATTACGAAGGCGATCGCCCTTCCTAGAGTAAGCATTTTTACGTAATCTAATTAAATTTTATTAAAACAATGATAATAGAGCTTATAATGATTGTTTTAGAGCGAGCGCTTTAATGAGTAAAGACTTCACGGCTAAATTGTATGAGGAAGTGGGATTTGAAGAATCATCAATGGATTATACAGAGAAACTTAAATCTCCTAGGTTAATTAAAACTCATTTAGCTTTATCCCTAATCCCTGATGATATAAAAAATGGTTCTAAGCATCCAAAGGTGATTACTGAAGTCTATTTTTCATACTTTTAACTTATTACAATATCAACAGATAATTTATGTAGTCAGAAATCCTAAGGATGCTTGTGTATCCTACTGCCACCATGGCAACCTCCTTCAAGGTTGGAGGACAAACGTTGAAAACTTTTCTAAAGTCTATTTAGCCGACAAAGGTTGGTACTGTTACATGTAAGTTTCGCGCACTATTTCTTTTTTAATACACAGCGATGTATGGGTCGTTTTGGAAGCATGCCTTGGGATATTGGAATCAGAGAGATCAACCCAACTTTCTTTTCATCACCTACGAAGATATGAAAAAGGATTTGCCGTCTGTCATTAAAAAGGTGGCAAAATTTCTACAAAAACATATAACAGATGAGGATATAGAGAAAATGTGTGAACATTTGAGTTTTGATTCAATGCAAAAAAATAGAACCTTAAATTTTGATGATTTCATTGAATTTAAAAAAAGACATAATATGCAAACTACAGAAGGTAAGTTCATACGCACAGGTCTTGTAGGAAAATATAAAAAAGAAATGTCTCCTACAACTATCAAAAAATTTGATGACTGGATTAAAGAAAATACTGAAGGAACATCTTTCCATGAGTATTACAATTATTTAACTTAAATAATTTTTAGTTTATTATTAATTTCTGCAGTAGATTTGTATAATTATCCTCAAGTAACTTTTCATACTTCATGCGCTAATTGACTTTCTAGAACAGTAGTTCCCATAGTGTGTTCCACAGAACACTGGGTTCCGCGTGAAAAGTGATAAGGTACACTTCAATGAAATTAATTTAATTTTTTTAATTTTAGTGACTTGAATACCTCTCTGACGCGACATTGAATGCATACGCCTTTCAGGTGCGACTGGGTAGTGGGGTACAAGTTAGACGATATGAAAGTGATATAGAGGTTCGGAGACAATAAATTTGGGAACCACTGTCCTAGAGTATCCACTAGAATTGTAAATTAATTACGTTATAATTTTTATTTACTTTAACTGAAATAATATTATGACTAAAGGCATAAATCGTATAATTTGCCTTCTAGTATTAATTTATCTAAACAAAAAATTACCGATACCAACGTTAAGTGTCTATAAAACAATAAATTCAAGTTTCATTAAAATATAAAAGAATTATTTACTTAAGTAACTATACAATGACAAGTTCACAAACAGTGAAAGTGAATTTTCGATTTATGTTAAGAATTTACAAGAAAAAGTAATATGATTTACCCCTGAAACGTGAAAACCACAGAATATAAATTTTCTAAGTTCTTGAGAGTTCAATATTATAAATATTTCTAATTTCGTTATCAAACTTTGCGGTTTCACATTTATAATTTATTAAATTCATTATCCCAGTTTTAATTAACTTTAAATTTAAGTAGTAAACACCTTGTTACAATCCCTAATATTAAAATATATAGCTTCGGAAAATTAATTTTTCGTGAATTTTTACAATCAAGTTAGATAAATACATAACGTGAAAATTATGTAAGTTGAGAAAAACGTTTTGTGTAAAGATAAGAAAAAGAAAACAATATATGCTGAAGAAATCATATAAATCATTTAACCATGTTTGTTCGGGCTAACGGAGATACGATGACCTTGAACTAGGATTCAGATTCAAAGTAACCTGCGTAGAGCAGTGTTCGTTTAATTCTAACCTTTCGAATATTTGGTATACAGTATAGAAATTGAAAATGAATGTGTGCAGCAGGCTGAGTAAGTAATAAAGTAGACTTTCTGAAAAATATCTGAATACCTATCTTGAAGGGAACTCATCTAATTAATTGAAATCTTATACTCACCTCAGTCCTAACATTAATGATTCTCGAGGTTCCACATACTTGGGTGTTGAATCAACCATATCTTGCTTCAGAAAATATTCCGTAAGGTAGGACGATTCAATTTATGACCTCTACGATTTATGATCACAACCTTCCTTTCTAGTTATTCAACTACTAATTTAAAATATTTATAGCGTTGATTAAGGTGTTACTATATTCTATGATTACCTTTATACAGGATGCAAGAGATGGTTTACTATTTCGTACTGGAATTCATTAAGTTTGCATTTCCCTGTTTCCGTAACGCTATTGGCATTGTTGTATTTTAACGTTTGAGTAGCCCATTAATCAACGTGCTGGTCAACAATTTTATCTTATTTAGTATTAGTAATTGTTCCTTTAAAATATTGTTTGTTATTGTATGATTTTTTATCAATATGTTCAAATA
Source organism: Phrixothrix hirtus (assembly GCA_024586415.1). Classification (NCBI taxonomy): domain Eukaryota; kingdom Metazoa; phylum Arthropoda; class Insecta; order Coleoptera; family Phengodidae; genus Phrixothrix; species Phrixothrix hirtus. The sequence continues at coordinate 3,872 of JAHWXV010799838.1, forward strand.
ATAATTAACTATACTTGCTAACTTATTTCATTTACACAGAGTAGGTAGTATTACTGGTTTATTTCAGATATACTAAGTAGCGTAAACAAGGCCACATTAGGCGGTATAGTGGAATTGTACATTGTTCCGTAATTGACGCGTATCCGTAAGTATTCAGTTTTATACGCATTTCCTAAGTAGACTTCTGGTTCTACCCCTTACAGGTGTCGGATTAGAATCATTGATGCTATGAACCCGTTTCCTCCCATTGTACTTGTTTGAGTGCAATTACTTTGAAGTTACACTGCTATCCTCTGATTAAGTTTTGTTGAAATTAAATTGCCCAAGCATGATTTTATGTTTGTAACCTGTGCTAACTGCTAACCAAATTTTATCGATGGTGTAGATGCTTTTAATATCCTCACTATTAGAACTAGGATGAAGACCTTTCTGTGTCATGTTTCACAGGCCTTGACTCGTAATAGGTATTAACAAATAAAATGTTTTATACACTTATCAGACAACCCTAAAATATACAAAAGTGACAATATGTTCCAAGTTAGGCCACTAATAATTATACTCAATAAGCATTTTCAACAATGCGAGGTTTTTAATGAAGTTTTACCTATAGATGCCGTAGTGATTAAATATTACAGGTATCATTCAACAAAACAAATTATTAGGAACAAGCCAGTAAGATTTATTCTTACGAACGACATAGACAGAATAGTTAAAAGAAATCCAAAGTTACTCAGCCAAGCGACACAAAATAGATTACGTACATTTGTTATGAGTCTAATAAATTATAAAGTGAAAGTTAAACAAATATAATCGTAAGTTATTGGTTAAATATAATTTTGGCTGATTACGTTTTCATTTTTTAGGTAAAGAAATGAGCTAATTACTAGTTGAAATTCAAATAATAAGATTAACACAATATTGGAAGTAAAGTTACATCAAAAACTTCGTTAACAAATCAACGCATTTGCCAGAAACAAATCACGCGGTTGCCATTAAACTTAACATTGTCGGGAATAATACTTGACATTACAAAATAATAATTAAACTGAGTATCTTTATATAACAAGATTTATAACAAAAAGGAGTTTAAATGTTTAATTGAATACGAAAGTTTCTTAAACTACGTAATACAATAAGAAAATTATTTAAACTATAATTTACAATAATAGTTAAGCCATTAGAATCCAAATAATGTTTTACTAGCAACAAAATAAATAAGAAACAGATGCATTTTAATATAATGTTTTTTTGATCCGAAGCCTCTGCTTGCATCCAGAATAGTTAAATACCAAAATCAGCGATTGGTTGTTCGCGAGAAAAAGTAACGCATATAGTCGTAAACGGAAGCACTTCATCTACCTCCCGAAAATAGAGAAGTACGGTTTTTCATGAACTGACGAAATTTCCTGAGCAGGCTTGGTTGTATCTCAATGTGTAAGAATAATATTCAACCTCTAAAAGTTTTACTACAAACTAAGAAATGAAATTAATTTTTAATAAAGACTAAGGATAAAATTATTAAACCTACCCCACTCGCTTTGAATATGAGCTTGAAGTAAAATTAATTAAGATACCAGACGCACTTAGGTAAACAAAATATGTGTAACACTATGGTAAGCACATTCGTACGATGAATACTTGAACTTAATCAAAATTAACATACGTTGATGATAATAACACAAATATGTCCTCGATCAACATAAGGCTGACCGTACATATCGTATTATACGTAATAGCATAACAGAAAGAGCATTAAATTGAAAAACTAAACTCTAAAAATGCAATAAGTCTAACTTTATTTTGTCAACTAAAATGCTTCCCGGGGCTACAGGTGTGGATATTTTAAATACCGTGATGCTAAGCACATTAGTTGTGTTTAATAATTATGGGCGCCGAGCATTTTGAGTCAGATTGTATAGTGAATACAAACCAAGCTGTTTTGTAACTTTTTGTAGGTAGTAATATTTGCACAAGCAGGAGTCAGCAAATTGTTGTCAACAAATCTTTAATAAACATTCCCAGTTACAGGTAACAAAAGAACAATAAAATAATGTGGTCTTACAATAGTTGTACGGCGTTAAAATTAAGTTGTTTGTTTTATTAAATAGCTAGTTACAATAACAGACGCCAGTAGGAAGTCCAATAATTCAAATTATAGTCCAGAGGCATAATTCCTGTAAGCATATTAACAATAGTATCAAAATAACAGGTAAGAGCAAGCATTTAGTGAAAATAAGCAGCTTAAGATATTTGTAACGTATTACAAATAATTTAAATTCAAATAAACAAAAATTATTCGTAAGGAACAATTAGTACTTTTTAAAATTAAATTATATGTAGAAATGCTAATTAATATTGTCAGTAATACACAATTTACAATTTTAAAGCGTTTCAAACGAATTTTAGTGTAACTGAATGCAATTTTATGCAAACGAAAAATGAATATGCTATTTACAATTACTAAATAATTCAGAGATCGAAAAGATAAAGACTAATTTAGATTCCATTAAATTTGTAATCAAAACATTGCTTTAAATTAATTTGACTTGTGAATGATGCAGACTACCGTTAATACTCGCAAGTTGACAGACAAAATTAAATAAGATGTATTAATACCTTTTATATGGTAACCTTATTGTCAGTATTCGCATTCTTGAATAATCAACAATACCAACCAAATTTCTTTGATTATGCTACCACAATTACTTTAAAGGACAACTTGCAATCACTTGCGATTAATATAGATACGGCCACCCCATCTTGGGAATCTAAAAAATTTAGTAATCATAACCCAGTAAAACAACATTTACGCTATTAACTTAATAAAATTAAAGAGATACATTTTAGCTTAATGCATTTGAATTTACACCAAATAAATTTAGAATAATTAATTCAATACAGAACAAAATAATATGTTTTCTCCGGCTTAAAACTAAATTTAATATATTCGATTGCAATAAATATATCATTCCTAGACGTCCCCTATAAATTATAATTTGTAAGCTAAAAGCTACGTTGTCTAGTTTAATATGAAAATGAAATGTCACTTTTCTAAAATAAATGAATATATGAAATTGAGATTTCGTTACTAAACTTAATAAACTCAAAGAAAATAAAATATTAATAAATAAAAAATTACACGTAACATCGAAACAATACAACATATAATGTAAACCTACATAATTTATATTTAATATACTTTGGAGGATTCGAGTATTAAAAATTAATATATGTAAATTGAATGATTTATAATAACCAGAGGCATGCTGAAAAGGGGACATTTAAATAACTTAAAATAACGGAACAACAAAAATTAAATAAATACAGTAGAATATGTACAACCGCATCTTAAGTTGTCAGCTACATAATAATGATGATACGGTGTGCCATAATTCAAATGGTACTTTATTCTCGTGCCACGTCTAAATGGTGTGAAATGGAATCACCGCGCCGATTGAATGCGATGTGATGCACAAGTTCTTGGAAATTCAGCTGTCATGGCGAACTTCAGCGGACAAGCAACTTGCTTCCTATATAAGTGGGTTATCAGAACGATAATTCACTTATTGAAGCTTGTAGACAGTATGCCGTTGAACACGATTTGCACAACAATTAATCGTTCACAATTAACTAAAAATGGTTGCATAAATTTCAAGAAACAATGTTCAACATTAAATTTCGAAAAGGTAGGTCGTCCAATATCCATTGGCACCACTACTCATTCTCTGACATGATCTGTGCATAAGAGAAGCAACAATTTAGACACAACCAAGACAAACAGATATTGTAGATTAAGATGTTGTCTTAAACTGCATCCTTTTGAATTTTAAGGAATACGAAATATTTGACAGATTTAACAAATTTAGCGCGAGGCCCATGTCTATTAAAACTGTTTTCTCTACACTGCTTTCGGAGAGCAGAACGAGAATCTTTTCCAACCTAATAAACGCTATAGGGCTTCATACACCGCCAACCAACTTACAATTAGTACTAAGAATGCAAAAGATTGAAAAGAACACGTTGTTATTGTACTCCTAAATTGCGCAAAGCAATTCCGTAATTGAACATAAAACATTTATACTTAAAACTTACAGCAATTGTCAAGTACAATTTCTACTTCTAATATCTTATATCAATAAAAGAATACACAAAATTATTAAAAATATTCTAATTGTAAGACAGTATTTTTCTTTAACCAGATTCTTTTTTGTGGGTTCATAACTAGAAAACAGTGTTGTGTCTGATAAAGATATCCGTTGAAAGAAATCTATATAAATTTCTAAATACATTCCATCGTGCTTGAGAACATCGTGCAGAAAGGCGTTAATTTAGAAAAAGCTAGAAAAAGCAGTTTTTGTTATTCATATGAGCATCGCGCATTTCTTAACTCGCGATTCTTTGCTTGATGGCGTCTTTTACTTACCTCTTCCGATCACAGTTAAACGTAGAGTTTATGTAAGCAACGAATCGAAGTTACTTTTAAATAGTTAAAAGTATATTATCGAATAATATCAATAAAAGCTTTCATCTACAGCGTAGGTAAATTAAAAGAACAAATCATCTAATTACCTAGATATTGTCTGCACAAAGTTTTTCTATAAATTTAAACGGAATACAATAACATTAGTTATACCTTGTACGTTCACGTGTATATCAGAGAAATTTTGATAAGCATGTGGGTGTGCCCTCTATACCTGAAGGTAAGCATCCTAAAATATAGATAACTAGTTACATCAATTTTTTCTAACGAATACGAAACTTTGCTGTATTTTTTTGAATAAAATAGAAAACCACCGTAACTCTATTACACAACCAACTAGAACAAATGTTACACTAAAGTGTCATCACCTAGCGCCATCTGTTAACAAATTCGCAAATTTATTACAGTATATTAACCGTCAAATGTTTATGTAATTTCAAATGTTTATTTTGCCTCGTATATTACAATATAAAATAACTCATTTAAAACGTCCATCGCGACCAACTGAAATTAAATTTTAAACATTATAACCATTTGAAAATTTAACACTGTTGTGCCATCTATTGGTGAAATTTAGGTGTACTGCGTTTGTTACAAAGAAATCATTTAAATGTTAAAAATAATAAAACTGAAATTTTTTCATACTCTAATCTGTTGAAAATAAATATTTATAAATGTTAACGGTAATTAATCTGTAACTGATTTGTCAATTTGGGAACAAGTGGCGGCAATAGAAGGTATAGATCAGAGCCAGTAAATATACAGAATACGTCAAGGTCGAACATATCGGACATAATTATATCAATTTACACCTAAATTATGTGTATCTGAGCTTGTTTTTACACCTCTACCTCCATTACATTGCAATATATGACCCCAAAACTAGTAGTTTTTGTAATAAAATTAGATTTTGCCGTAGCTACTATGTATTTTAAAGCAATTTGGTATACCTAGGGCAAACATCAAAATTATGCGGTACTCTATGTTTCGTGAAAGCAATAAAGTTTACAATTTAATTTAAACTGGCCTTGAATATCTTGTATATTTGTAACGGCCTTATTAGTATCACTTTCAAAGTGAAAATATAATTCTATAACTAGCTTTTATATATAACGCAAATTGCATAAATTATAAATTAACCAGACATTCATTTGACAGTTTTGTTTTCAACAAGAGATGAACTTTACATATAACCTGATATAAATATATGGTAGTGTATCCAATTGGAAAAATTTCGCCCAAGCAAACAATACATTTTAGTGCGACAGTCAATCTATATTGAGTTGACCAGATATTATTACTGGTGGCGACATCTATCGTTATCCGGCGTTTTTAAATTTATACAGTTTACAAAATAAGAATATTTTTATAAGTTCTTAATATTTGTAAATAAAATCAATTACACACTTTTTAAGGTATTAAAATGTCGATACTAATGTAAAAAACCGCCAACACTTTAAGGAAACTACAGCCTAGAATAGATTTTAATTTTAAGAAAACTTACATTTATACCAACAGATGGTGGTAGCACTATCTGGATTGTTTTACAATTTTCGTAAAGGATGTGGAAATTGGATTTTAATAGCCGCTTTCCTAAAATCTTATCAACAATTTTGCAAAATAAAAAGCTGATATTGGACTATTTTGTAGCACACATGCTAGATAAATAAAACTTGCTAATCAAATAAACAGTCAAAGTACACATGTTATAAAAATATCTATACAGAAAAATAAACCTGCGTTTTATAATATACTTATGTATGACAATTTTCAATAAGAAGATTAATAGGTGTCATTTGTCAAAAGGGATTAACCAAAATTTTATTCCATTACCACATTTATTTTAAGGAGTGGCAAATAAAGTAACATAAACGACAATTTACCACGATTAACACGCTAAGGAAATATAAAATCACTAAAATTAAAACCTATTCTCTATTATTAAGAAGTGTTGAAGCAGAACGAAGTAAAATGCCGTAATAGCTAGGGTTGCTTTATCCCTCAGAAGCCGGATACATGTTTTTAAACCTCTCTTTATCCCCTATATCGTCCTAAAATACTGGGACCCTTTATTCCAATGAACCTTAAGCCGTTTTATCAACTACAGTCAGTTTTCTTTTTAAACAAGACAAAAGAAAAATTTTCACTTACTTCCAATTTATACTTAACGTGATAAAATATTAAATAAAACACGTACATCAAGAAATACTATTTGGGCAAAAGATATTAGGGGTTTTGTAATATAGGTTTTGGTTACTCGGTTATTAATGTAATGCACAAGCGATTACTAAATGATAGGGTTGTCCCCTATTCAAATAGTTTAATGCGCCACGCTTTGACAAAGTCCTTGCTTTTAGTATAAAGTTGTAATCAGATAGTGAAAGTTTGTTCAATTTTTAGTAAATTAATAATGCTTTACCGTTTAGTCAAATATTTTTATGACGTCATTAGTAAATATATTAATGTTAATTACATCTAAAGATATTGCATTTTATATTGGTCATTACAGACCAATATTACAATGTTCCCTTACAAGTAGAGTAACGGTTAAAAATTGAAAAGTTCTAAAGTCTTAGAAGCACGAATGACAGCTCAAAGGAGTATAAAACTGAGATATTCTAAGAACTTTGTCATTCAAATTTCACCAAATTAATAACAACATGCCTAAAGTAACTAGAATCTGAAAGTTGGTACTTTAGAATAATCAAAAATATATCCAACAGATTTAATTTGGTATCATTTCTTCAAGCACATCTTCATAAATATTACCACTTTACCAGTGAGTGCTTGAGCTGAAGGTTTCTGTAGTTGGTGTAAATTGATGATTTTCTCTTGTTCAGGGATTTTCGGGCATTCAGAATCTTCTGTCTGAATTCTATTCCAAGTCATTGTTTTGAATGAACACAAACTTGCTTCCTCAGCACTTATCACAGTCTTATCCAATGTGCATCTCCTTCTGATTATGTAGACATACCAAGAAATTTTCTGTGCCAAAAAACATGTTCGACGTTAATCTGTAAAATTGTTCTATTTACTTTTCTATTAACTGCAGTTCCCGTTCACCACGCCTATGATTCATTTCCAGTATGCAATTTTTCTTGACCAATGTTTCTGGTATATTCATATTCTAATTTTGGAAACCTACTATAATGGGTGGCAAAAAAGCCTGGAATATTGCAAATAACTCAAAAACGATTTTATTAATTTTTACGAATATTTGCTGGTCGATACAGTAAAAAATTCTAAATCTAGGGGAAGAACTTTCGTTCACGTAGTTATACAGGGTAAATAATAAGTATGGTCAACTTTTTATTTTTAAATAGAACACCTTGTATATTTTTATGGGTGTTAATAGATCTCTTTAGAACAAATTCAACGATATACAGTTTATTTTATCTATCTGTCGAAATTAGAGATTTATTTCAAATTAATGTTTTTATTTAAAAATTTACTTGGGCATGGTAATCTAATGACATTAGAAAAAACAAACCATATTATTTTAAGAACGCCAATTGTACCAGAATCATTTTTAGAAAATCTTGAGGATAAAATGGTAGTTTTAAGCGAAAAAGAAAAAATTCAGATTTTGAAGATGGTCGGGTATGGTAACCGCAAAAGAACACAGGAGGAGATTGCAATTTATTTAATCAACTTTATCCAAATCGACCTGGAATAACTAAGTCTTGCGTAAGCAAGGTGGTGAAAAAGTTTAACCAAACTGGTAGTATTAAAGACCGGCCAAAATCTGGACGAGCAAAGATAGCACCTGGCGGTGATAAAGCCCTAAATAACTTAATTGATGTGCAAGAAAATCCCTAGCAATCGTCTAGACAGTTAGCGTCAAATCACGATATCTGCAATCAGTCAGTGAAAAATTTATTTGAAAGTGAGAAAATTCGTCCTTATAAAGACCATTTAGTACAGGAACTTTCCGAAGACGACTTCGATCGAAAATCAGAATTTTGCGAACGTCTTATGGAGACAGGTAATGTTAATTCTAATTTTGCTGACAACATCCTGTTTTGGACGAAGCCACTCTTACGTTATATGGTTTTGTTAACAGACATAATTGTAGGTGTTGGTCCGAAGTTAATCCACGATGGATGAAAGAAGCTCACACTCAAAAGCCGCAAAAAGTAAATGGAAATCTTAGATCAGAAATTTATTTAGATTTGCTTGAGGAACATGTTTTGCCTAATTTGGAAGCTCTTTTTGCTGACAGGGGAATTGTCTGGTTTCAACAAGATGGTGCGGCAGGACATTTCGATTTCCAGGTTTGACAATATTTAAACCAAACATTCCCGAATCAATGGATAGGTCGTAGGGGAGAGATTGAGTGGCCTGCCAGGTCATCCGTCCTGGCCCCCTTAGATTTTTTTTATAGGGCCGTAGAAAAAATAAAGTTTATAAGAACAGGCCGATGAATACTGAAGATCTGAAAGCTCGTATTACAGCTGAAATTCAGGGAATTCTCCAAGTTGTCATCAGAAACGTGATTCAAGAATTCTGCGACAGGCTTGGTCATTGTTTAGCCAATAATGGCAGACATTTTAAACATCTCTTGAAACGTTAATGTTTATCTTGTTGTTCTTGTTATGCTTCTTTTTTTAAGAAGTTACTCATGTGGTAAGTCGATTAAACTAAATTTTTAAATAAAAACATTAATTTGCAATAAATCTGTAACTTAGATAGATCTAATAAACCGTATATCGTTGAATTTGTGCTAAAGAGATCTATCAGCAACTATAAAAATATACAGTGTTCCATTTAAAAATAAAAAGTTGATCGTACTTGTTACTTACCTTATATAACTACGTGAAGGAAAGTCCTTCCCCTAGATTTAGAATTTTTTACTATATCGACCAGCAAATATTTGTAAAAATTAATAAAACCGTTTTTGAATTATTTGCAATGTTCCAGACTTTTTTGCCACCCGCCATATACTGTCTAATAAAATGTTTAGGGCAACCTTTCGACAGTAACAATTTTTTTCACACAGAAACACAAGAAAATATGTCTATTCTTAAGTTACTTTCAACTTATTCTACGTATCATGATTGTGTCGTTAAAATTCATTTGGAAAACCAGTTGTAACCTAATTTGCGCCTCATCTGAGTATTCTGCTGGTTACTGATTTTTGTGAAGTTTCTAAGAAATCGTTGCAGGAGCGCTTTGCAGCATATATTGATACTTTCCACCAACTGCAGACATATTCGTCAATGCTGTGATAGTGTTAAGAAAGTTCACTTTTCTATTCTAATTTTATACTGACGTTTATTATTTGTGGACACCTGGTATACGCTTTTAATTCGTCTTCGTTACCTTTCAAAATTAAACCAAGTTCAATATTTTGTAGTGTAATCATGACTTTTTATTTTAAGTAGAATAGTTGCAAAAAGGAATATCAAGGTTATTTAAATTCCCCCGAAAATCAGACTTTTCTTCAGTCAAGAACGGGATATAAGAATAGGAAGATGGATGTGGACCGAGATTTGAACGTCAGAATTAGTACAAATATTGCCGCGAGACTTAGCTCAAAGAAGTTGCTGATTCTCGACTTAGGATACCACTCAAAACTTGAATCAGTACGTATGCTGCCAGGGAGAACGTAGGATTTCCCAAATTCTAGTTCATAGTTTTAACACCTCCATCACTCTAGCTCGGTAAGAAATTTCATGTTTAAATTCTAATTTTACCACTATACATTTTTAGTTCATTTTCTTCATATTTGAAAGTTTGCTATATTCTGCAATGTAATCAGGTCTTTATATTTTAAATTATTTCATTGAAAAAAGGAATATCAGTATTATTTGAATTTCCTCGTACGTTAGCGGGCTGCTGAAGGAGTAATTATAATCCTCTCTTCGACCACAAATGGCTAACAAGAATGGATTAGGAATGAGTGCAAACACTGCTCCGACATTTGTTGCAAAGGAAAAATCTCTCACTTGGAACCTAAATCAGATCAGACGAATCTGACAACCAAACCAAAGACCTGCCAAATGCTAGATAATAGCGTTAACTCTTACACTATTCTAGCTTGGTAAGAAAGTTTACATTTTAACTCTAATTTTATATTTATTTTATTTATTTTAAAAGAGCCATCATACATTCTTTATTCATTGTTTTCAAATTTCAAAATTAAAATAAGTTTACCATATTGTACGGTTTAATAATGGCTTTATATTTTAAATTATTTCTTATTTAGAAATTATTCAAGTACATCTTTTCTTAATTCAAGATAATGATTCACTATTTAGAAATTTAAAATTATACAAGTGATTATCCTTTAATTGTTAGGAGCACGCCATAGATGCCAATAAAAATATAAACATTTGCACTAATTGAAAGCTCATTGCTTTGACAGTTTCCTGGACCTCATTAACCTATCAGCACCACGACTGAATTTCCTACTGAAACTCTAGCTCCAAAGCAACTACAGCTAGCGTTATCAAAGGTAAAGTGCCAAAATATGTGTAAAATTATTATCTATAGAAGTTTGGTGCCACTAGGTTAGTGCTTTCTGTCTATTGCAGCTAACATCATTGAAACTTTAGCACCAAGTTATATTTCCCTAGCACCACCAGATTAAAAGCTAACGCCTCAACCGTTTTCAAGATAAAGCCACTTGAAGAAAAAGAGAAGAAGTTCACCAGGGTTTAATTTTGCCGAAATATTTCGCACACATGTTTCTTTAAGTTAGCGCCAGCTGGCGCCATGAAGGTAAAACTAGAGCCACAATGTTTTCCGAGATATAACCAGTTGAAGAAAAAGTAAAAAGAGCCCCGTGGTTAAATTTTATCCAAATATTTTCCTTACATGTTCCTTCAAGCTAGCGCTAGCTGGTTAGATTTGGCGAAATAATTTGCATTAAAGTAACAATTTACATAACACTAAGCTAGCGGCAGCTAACGCCTTCAAAATAAGTGCTAGCGCCACATTGGTTTCCGAGATAATGCCAATTGAAGAGAAAGAGGAAAACTTTGCGATGGTTGAATTCTGACGAAGTATTTTGCATAAGCGTTCGCTGAGATAACGACAGCTGGCGTCGTCAAAATAAGAGCTAGCGGCACAATGGTTTCAGAGAGTTTCAAAGAGAAAAAGGAAAAGTTTTGACAAAATATTTTGTATAACTATTCCATTGAGCTAGCGTCAGCTGGCGCCATGAAAATAGAACTTGGTACCTAAAAACCTTTCGAGTTAAATTCAATTATAGAATAAGAAAAAGATTTCGTCGTGGTTGAATTCTTATGAAAAATTATGTACAAATGATGTTAAAAAGGAACAGATAGTACGACCAAAAACAAGTGAAAAGGTGTTAATGAACATTTTTTGTAGCTTTTAGCCTTTCGTACTATGGAACACGATTATCACAAGATTTTCGACATTTCGACACAGCATCTACATCGTTTCAAGAAAGAACTCCGCCTCCTGTCTAAAAAGCCTTGTTGTGCTCGAATTGTTTGACAACATTGTTAAATTCTCCGTTGTAACTCGTCAAAATTATTTACAGGTGCTGCGTGCATTAAACTTTTCAGGTAACCCCAATTAGAAAAGTCTAAGGGAGTTCAGTCGAGAGACCTAGCAGGCCATAGAATGGAACCCACTAGACTTATCCATCTTCTATAAAATGTTTGGTTCAGGTGCTCCCTTATCTCAAAAACGGTTGATTTGCAGACCCATGTTCATTAAGACTTTTTTTTAATTTTCGGATGTGCTATACGCCTCTTAAAAATTTAAACGCTTTTTTAACAACCCGTATATTGTAAGGAGAATGTCGCCCACACGCCATCGCTATGACTAGTAATTAGATTAGTTACTAAGGAAAGAAATGACATATAGTGTCAAATGTATGCTGACTCATAATGGAAATTTCCATAGAAGTTTCTAGATAACTTAGATAGAATATGACTCATTTATTTACAATTTTAGATCACTCATTCTACGATTGATTATGTATAGAAATAGCGAACTATATTTTCTTAAGTAATGTTTAATAGAAATTCACAAAACATGGCTTTAGAATTTGATCTGTGCTTGTGTGGGTGCGTGCGTGCATACATGCATGCTGAATCTGCGTGTAAACCTTAACCAAGTGTGTTTGGAGAAATTTCTTTAGATCGGGGACCGAAATACTATTGACGTTAATTAGTTAACTGTTGAGACGCCAGTCCTTATGATGGCGCCGCGCCGGCTACCGCTGAATCTGAGGACAATATTGTAACGTAACTTGCATTTATTTATATTAAGACAATTTATTTTCAATAACTGGTTAATCACAATATTATTATTTACTTATTTAAAAATCATATATTCACCGTTAGATTTACATTCACTCGTAAATAACTGAATTTATTTCAAACGAGACTTACGCAAAACGAATCTAAATATTACAGTTTGTTATTTTGTTATATACATAATAAATTGTAGAATTTTCTATGGAAATTCCATTGTGAATCAATATAGATCACAAATAAATAAGCCATATTTCTGTATAAGTCATCTAGAAACTTCTATGGAAATTTCCATTATGAGTCAGCATAAATTTGATACCGTATGATCCATCCCTTTTCTTAGTAATCAATATAATTATGTCATACTGATGACTTCATAACAGATGTGTCATACAGTGTGGGCGGGATTCTCGTTAAAATTCAACCATGCCGAATTGTTCGTTCACTGAATATTTTGAAAGGTATTGTATAGCCCTAGCTCTTATTTTGATGGCACCAGCTGGCTCTGGTTCAGTGAAACAGTTATGCGTGATATTTCATCAAAATTCAACCAGGGTGAACTTTTCCTCTTTTTCTTCAGTTGACTTTTTCTAGGAGTCCATTGTAGCACTCGCTACTATTTTGATGGCGCCAGTTGGTACTAGCTCAAAGAAATATATATATAAAATATTTCGACAAGATTCAATCATGGCAAACTTTTTTTTCTTCAATTGGCATTATCACAAAAACTATTGAGGCGCCGGCTTTTAATTTAGCGGTGCTAATGTTAGATGCCATGGCCAAAAAGTATTAAGCTAGCGGTACCAAACCTTAACAGTTAATTATTTTACTTATATTTTAGTGCTAGCTTAGTCTTTGATTTCGTGATTTGTTTTGCGTCAGAATTTTAGTAGGAAATTCAGTTTTGGTGACGCTAGATGAATGAAGCCCATTTCCAATTACAATTTTGAAAGATCTGGACTAAATTGTACAAAGTGACAAATTTTTAATGCTTGTACGTTTCTATCTTATTAACTATGATTTTCCGACAAAAATGTTGTGATATTGTAAAAAAAGTTTAACGTAAGATCAGTTGATAAAATTAACAGTAGTTTTAGCGACAGTAAATTTCATTGTGCACAGTTAGTTATTGATTTATTGAATTTAAGCACAGAACCAAGGCCTAAACGGCCTCTAGTTATTGTTTGTGCTTAAGGTAAATCAGAACCTAACAAGAACTAGGTATTGGTTCATTCGAAATGGATAACATTTCACACCGCAGGTGAGTGTGAGAAAGTTTGCAAGTCGCTCGAGTCCACATTTGTTTAACGAAGAACAAAAGCAAGCACGGATAAACTGATGCAGTTTTGCTATAAAATTTCGAAGCAAGATCTTCAAAGCAGGTGTTTAATGTTAATATGGGTAATGAATTTTAGCTCTACAATAGCAATTCCGGGACCAAACAACAATCGATTGTTTGTGTATTTAATAATGAAGAAGTTGTTAACAAAAGTTATTCGTATTAAAAACGCAAACTAATACTGATTACTGTTTTCTTCTGATGCATTAGATGGGTTGCAGTATTTCCTCGAGACAATCGCAAAACTATAACTACCAAAAGTATACAGAAGTTTGCCTTTCTTAAACATTTGAAAAATCTGGTTTGCATGATAATCCTTACACGAACCTGGAGTCCACTATTGATGCAGTTAAAATCTTGCCCATAGAGATTTATTTCTGTTTCAAAAGATTGTAATGTTTAGTAAGAGATTTCTTAACGAAAATGCGGTGGTTGCTGAACTTCGATGATCAATTTAGGAAAAAGTAATTCTCGACTTCTTCCGAAAAGTGGTTTGAAGGTATTAATAAACGCATTAGGGGGTCATGCTTTAGAATATTCTAAGTTTTCATATTTTATTATTTATAGAACAACCCTTGCATATTTCGAAATCCAATTTTTAACATTCAAATGTAGTTCAATAATTACATCAGCCGAAAAGCGCCTAAAAATTAAATTTAAAAATTATTCCTAAATAATTGTGAAAATTCACAAATATTTTGTTCAATTAATTTAATTTGTATAATTTGAAAGAAATATAATTTTCTGGAACCTTATTTAACGATTTGGATAGACCAAAACATCAATTATATATAAACCAAAGCAAATTCTAAGACGCGTCAGCTTCTAAGAATGTGAAAAGAGGGTACTGTCCTAAGCACTTCTATAAAATTTTCCCTTAATTTGTTGTAGTGATCAAAACTAAAAGGAACTCAACGCTACAAAGCCTCAGGTATCTGCTTAACAACTTTATCGCTAGTGTGTCTCTGAACATGCATACCACAAATGCTTTATTAAAATTCTGGTGTGAGACAACACACGACTTTCTCTTACGTACATAGATATACAAATATGCAAATGTTCACAAATAATTTAAATATTATTTACGTTTATTTTGGGAGCGATAATTGTAACGACCACCCATCCAACTTACTGGACACGTAAAACCCTGCTTAACTCCAGAGATTTTCTCTGATAACTCGCTTCAACGCATTTTTTCAGGAAGACCTCTAGTTAACGTAAAAGGCTGTCAAGAACATAAAAACCGTAGCAAGTTTAAAAAAAATGTTAAAAGCATTTTCGAGAAAATCGCAAAAAACTCAAAAATCACAAGAATAAAGTGGCACTTCCGGTCATTCGATTTTAACTAAATTCTTGATGTCTCAAGTACAGAAGATATAAAATATAACTATAGTTTTTGATTTTCATATAATGATTACTCTTTGAGATACGCTGTTCACAACTAATACTCCAAGTACTTCCTGTTACTCGAGTTTTAAAAATTTATTAGAGAAACTCCTTGCTTAACATAAATATAAATTCAAGAAAACCGTGAAAATTAGGAATTCGGAAATTATTTAAAAATGATAGAAATAAAGTGGTACTCCCAGTTATTCAATCTTAACCAAATTTTTGATTTTGCATACAACGGTGATTATTACGTCAAATATAAATTTTCATTTAATTAGGGCTATTAGTTTCATAGTTAATGTATTCGGAGTTAACAGATAACGTACTTCCGGTTATTCGATTTACAGAACATTTTCTGAGTAATCGCCAGATTATATCAAAGGGTCTTAAATACTTAAGAAATACAATGAATTTTAAAATAATCGTTATAGTCAATTTCGAGAAAATTCGAAAAACGAAAAATTCGTAAAATACCTACAAATGACAGAAATAAGGTGGTACTTCAGGTTATTCGATTTCAACCAAATTCTTGATTTAGTATACCAAGGTGATTGTGACCTTAAATATACATTTTCATTTAGCTAGGGTTTTTAGTTTCCTAGTTATTTTATTCAGATTTAACAACGAATTTACTTCCGGTTACACGACTTACGGAAAATTTTGTAATAAACTGCCTAGATTATATGAAACAGCAATAAATTTCTAAGAAATACATTAATTTAAAAAAAAAACGTTACAGCCGATTTCAAAAAAAGTTCACCCCACGTGTTTAAAGTTAAGCAACAGAAAAGAGAATAGGAATTTCTAATACGATAGAATACTATGTATATGCTTAGTTTTATCATATTAACAGGACATCTGAACTTGAACTTAATAATTGCAGCCATATATTTTAAATGCAAAAATTAATACTTACTAGATTAATTTAGTCTCATTAGACTACAATTATTATTACTTTTCTTGAGCGCTACCTGTATATTATTATAAATCAAAATATCTTAACCCATTCTGAAATGAACTATAAAATGTGCTAAACATTACTTATGCTGATTTAAAAATAATATTAGTTTTTTAAAATATAACAGTAGTTATTGTAGTTATTTTAATTGTAGAATAGGTTAAAACTGTTTCATAATTTAATGTCTCTCTTTGATAAATGTTTGTCAAGGTCTTCTACAACTCATAACTGTTAATCATGAATAAGTCTTAATAAATCTGCGGTCGACATCTGCGGTCGAC
>JAHWXV010800027.1:0-10173 GCA_024586415.1 Phrixothrix hirtus
GGGGGGGGGGGCGTCGATCTGTTCGATTAAATGGTAGGTAGATATTTCATTTAATTAAAATCCCGTAGATGATATTTTGTGGATACCATCATAGTAAATTCATTTGTTTTGTATAAGACCACAATAAGAATGAGTAGTAATCCAATAAAACCTATTTCGCACCTAAATTTCTGAAGCGTACTGGCTGATCAGTTCAATGGCAACTGTTGTAGCAAAACAATCGAAAGACCCGCAATCAAGTCATTGTAACAAGAGCTCAAAAGAAAACTGGAAGATCTGCAGTAGGTGGCATTCATTTTAGAAATGTTGGACAACATATACCAGTGACAGGTACATGTACAAGATGTACTTACTGCAGTAAAAAAATGTAAAGCGTTCTAGAGCGGAATGTGGGGCCTGAAACGTGTACTTGTGCTTGGATTGCTTTGTCCCTTTTCATTTACCAAAATCATAAATTCCTGGAATTTTAGCGATACAAGTAAATGTGTTCATTTTTATAAGAATTTTCGTATTTTTGTACTTTTATACAGAGTTGCTTTGAAATACTTTCAGATATTTTAACCACTTATTCCGTTTACCTCATACATAATGAAAAAAATTAAACAGCTTTAATTTGGGCATAATCGAATTTAGAAAATTTTTGAGAACTTCAGACTTGCAATATGTGCTCACAAGTTTTATACCAGATAGCGCTGAAATCACGTATGTTTATTCCAGTCCTACTAATGTTACAGGTCATTGCATCGTATATTGATAAACATCCAGCGTAGTTGAAATTGGTAAAAAAATTCCATTCTGATTTATTAAATTAGATTTGGTTATATACGTTTTAAAACATGTTTATTATCCAGTTTTTCAATGCTTTTTGTGAAAGTAAAAATTATCAAATAACGGCAACTGCAATATATGCTGTCACAAGTTTTATACCAGATTTCGTTGAAATCACCTATGTTTATTCCAGTCCTACTTATGTTAAACGTCATTGCATCGTGTATTGATAAGCATTCAGCGTAGATGAAATTGATAAAAAAATTCCATTCTGATTTATTAAATTAGATTTGGTTATGTACGTTTTAAAACATGTTTATTATCCAGCTTTTCAATGGTTTTTGTGAAAGTAAAAATTATCAAATAACGGCAACTGCAATATATGCTGTCACAAGTTTTATACCAGATTTCGTTGAAATCATTTATGTTTATTCCAGTCCTACTTATGTCAAACGTCATTGCATCGTGTATTGATAAGCATTCAGCGTGGCTGAAATTGATAAAAAACTCCATTCTGATTTATTAAATTAGATTTGGTTATGTTCGTTTTAAAATATGTTTATTATCCAGTTATTTAATGCTTTTTGTGAAAGTAAAAAATTATCAAACAACGTCAACTTAGTTTTTTGTTTGCTTTTTCTTTTCACTATCTTTAAACTAAAAGCTTTATTGAAAAAATAGAAACATAATATTCTTTTGGAATACGTTTTTGAACCTTCTGTTAGAGTTTGAAAAAAATTGAAAATAATTACAAGCTTTTCAACTTTACCTAGATAATTTGAAATTATTTATTACTCAATTTCGGAAACAACCTTTTAGATTTAAAAAGGGCATTCCTGGACTGCTTTACAGTAATCGCATCTCGTATTTTTTTTTGCGAAAACCATCTTGAAACAACTTTATCAATTTAAATGTTATCACTATTAAGTATTTGTTTATAAATTAAACTAATTCCGATAATTTTAATACAACTCTCGATACAATTTTTTAAGACCGCACGCAAATAAAAATTAGGCCATTTATTTGTGGGAGTATAGGTCAAACACCTATTTATTAGTAAGTAAACAGAGTGCAATTCGATATGTTGTTTTAATTTGCTGTCAGCAAATACATTCGTATTTTTCTTGAATGCCCGTAAAGAATTAATTGTGACAAATGTAAGCAGCTCATAAAAGTTTTCGTGTGTGAAGTTTTTCAAAAAGGGCTTAATGGAATTTAATAACCTTAAAAATGTGTCTCTTCGAATACGTAGAGTTGGTAATTTTAATTTCAACAACTAATTCAAAACAACATTGTATTAATTTTGACAAAATAAACATAATATGAAAGTATCTCAGAAAACCAATTTTACTAAAAGTGTCAACACAGTCCCTGAATGAGAAAGAGTTTAGTATCTACAGTATTTTAGTGCACTTAGTAAGTAGTAAAAGTTATGATATTACAATTTTTTATTTAATAATAAATTTTTTTATACGAGGGCGCGCTGAAAAACAATTCCTCCCGGTGGATAATTTCGAAATTAGTGGGGCATTTTCATCGTTGTTTGTTTTAGCAACCATCTCGTGGAGTATAAGGAAACCAAGTGACAGCTTTCTGTGGCTGCGCACGTACCGGCAGATAAAGGTGAAGTATTATAATTGTATTATAATATTTTATAAATTAATGTAAGCGGAAAATTACCGGTCCATGAATTTTATTTCATTTAAACTTAGTTTTTACGCAAAAGGAATCAATTAAATTAATAAACAATTTGTTAAAAAGAAAGTGGCTAGATCTTAAGTTGGTATCTGAGTTGGCAATGCTAAATGTAAATATTACTGGAAATAAGTAATGGTGGGAGTATTTCCAGAAGAACGTTAGAAGCGGGATATGCGTAGCGACTGGCGGGAAGTGCACTTAGCGAGTGTATTACGCCATTTTGATAGTTTGAAATAAAATTGTTTAAAAAGGTATACGGGTACCTTTGTTATTGAAATCAATATGTAAGTGCGCGTCTGTAGTGAAATTATACTTCACCAGTAGTGAAGAGTACATCCTATACATTTAGGAAATCGGCTAGTAACCTTGTCTAAAAGGGCCGACGCCATTTTAGAAAATTCAACAACGAATTCTTTGGTGGCAAGATCAAGGAGAAATTGAATGATTTAATATTCAACTGGTAATCTGGGTGCTAATCGTCCAACAATCGGACGAAATCCAGAAAGCGTCGAAAATAAAAAATTATCGGAAACAAAGGAATTATCTCCACAGGTAAAATACATTATTAAATTTTCATTGTAGAATTATTTTAAAGTCTAATGAAAATTGACAAAAAACTACGAGTCAAAGTAAAATTCTGGAAGTGCCCGAACTTGAAAGCCCTAACGCAGGTGTTCGAGGCGTAACGGTAAATCCCCAATAAAAACAATCCAGTGACGTATCGTGGACTAAATTACGGAGCGTGAGTTAAAATAAAAAGTTATTTTATGGGACATTATTTTAATTTTGATTAGCTTTTAACATGTTTTTAATCTCTGAAAACAACCCACTTTAACTCATATTATTTTATATACAGATTTTTTCGGAAATTATTTTGTACGGTAATAACAACTTCAGCAACTATGTCCTGTTGGTAAAATGTTGCCTTAGCTGTGGAATTTCGCCTTGGTATTTAATTTAGCCTTAGTAGTCGACTTTAGCCTTTGTGTTTATTATCGCCTTTGTAGCAGATCTTTGCATTTGTTGAAATACCTATTTATTTTTTGTTTAGAATAAGTTATCATATGAATTTTGATCATTTGAATGCTAATTCTCTTAAGAGTGCAATCTGTAAAGAAAGCGCCCTTAGTTATTTGAAGTAATAGAAGTGAAAATCAACCTGATTTATAATAAAAATATCTAGATTTGTAATAAACTGAATTCTTTTTCTAAATAATTTATTTTTTTGAGTCAATTAAAGTGTATAAAATATTTAACTTGCAATATTCAGGTGTAGATTGTTGAATTGAATACGACGAACTATACAGATTCTGGAAGATTGATGCACTGTAGAAACGGAGTTGTCTCATACCATGCCGGAGTAACGAACCCAAAAGTAAACGGTAGAGTATTTTTCTTATGCATAAACATTATAATTTGGCGCACCAACGTGGAGCATTAAAACCACGAAATATTACAGTTGTCGAACCAAAGCAAACTCGATAAACTTTGCAAACATTAAAACCGTTACAAGTTGTCAGTCCAATGTAGGGCTTTTAAAACCCAGTAACCTCAAACCGCTACAAATGGCAGAGGGATGCTCACCCATGAGATTCATTGACGTATGACAATTGTGTATGAGGAAAGGATACTATTTTTCATCATGACAAGGCTCATCCATACATGAGTTAAGATCTGCAAGCTGGTTTCACACGTCTCAAGTTTCTCAACATTTTACCACACCCGCCCTACAGCCAGGACTTGGTTCCCCGTGACTGTTTCCTTCTCCCAAAGCTCAAGAAACACTCTTTCACAAGTGAAGTCCGTCGCTAGTGCCGCAATAAACCACCAAAATTTTTCTCCGATAGTATGCAGCAACTAGTCAAACGTTGGTACACATGTGTCAAAAGAAATGGCGATTCTGTAGAAAAGTGAAAATATCAATCAATAGATGATGGATAAAAGATATTTTCTAAGTTTAGAGAACAAAATACACACAACCAAACTTATATGGAATCGCCCAGTATTCGGTGGTAAAAAATTTTTTAGAGAAAAAAATTGTAGCGCTGATAAAAATAAACATTTTTGCTTAAAATGAAGTGATCGCATTTGTTTATAACCACATAAAAATTTGTTTTCAGTTGTCAAATTCAAATTAACACGGTAACAGAAATTTTAATAAAACTTACCAAAAACTACCTTTTTGGGTTATCAGATGTGCAGAAGGGAAAAATTATTGGTCTTGTTGAGCACGGAATCTAACAGAGACATAGCAGCTGCGGTAGGCGTGGCAAAATGTCGTTTCAAAGACCTACTCAGAATTAGGAACTGACAAAGTCGTGGAGGAGTTACTACTGATGTACAGGACCGTTTTGTCTGCCAAATTGCTTGAAGAAATCCAAGAATTAAAATGACAGCTTCTGGAAGCTACAGGTGTAAAAGTTATAGTTGAAACAATGCGGAAGAAACTTCATGCTGGAGGTTCCACAGAAGACTCTCATAAGTTCCACGTTATCCAGACAAAACAAAATTGAGCATCTAAACTGGTGTCGTCAACACTAAAACTGGGTAGATGGAAATTGTTTTCAGGTGAAAGTAAAATTGGCCTCAACTCAGATGGCCATCGAATTCAGGTTCTAAGAGCTTCAGGTAGACAAGCTAGACTTCGAGCTGCCAGATCTGTCCCAAAATACAGAGGAGGAACTGTAATATTCTGGGGAGGCACCTCTCAATATTGATTGTATTCTGGCGCCATCTCTTGCATTTTTACCTGACTTTTTAACCATCCCCGTATTCTAATAATCTCTTGACACACTTTCATATTTTTTTCCTCTGACATTGTGCTGATATAATTTAGGACACTTTCGATTGACACATTTTTCCAGTTCTCCTTTATTATACTGAACATATGCAATTCGAGGTAACATCTTACAGGCACTTTCTAAATTTGAATACACTGTTTCTTTTGCTACTTTTATATTGTCATTAGGCCCCTCCAAATATTTTATTAAACGTCTTAAATAGAAGAAATATAAAAAAGGAAATAAAACAATGATTATCTTTGTGGAATTGTATTTAAAATGTTTGTATCATTATAAATTTAATGAATCTAAAATATCTACTTGTCTAGGTTCTATAAGTGTCAATACATTAGGTTTAACGTTAAAATCACGTTTGACGGCTTTATGGAAAACGAAAGCTTTTGGGCTGTAGAAGTTTTACCTCATATATGTATAAACGTGATATCTTATTATTTAACTGTTTAGATCCTTTTCATTTTATTTAGAGCGGTCATATTCTTTTGTTAGCTTCTATTTGCCTCGTGTGTGAAATACTTTTTCGTTATCTTCCTCAACTTTCAAGTACCTACTAAATCTCACATACGATTCTTCTTGATAAATGTCCTTTTTACTGAAGCGTTCCACAACAAACATAAATTTAATAATATAAAGTCCGAGCACTCAACCAGCCAACACTTCATAGTCAATATTGACGTCATAATAATATTAAATTTATAGTATTAACTATGACGTATACTGGTTGATTGAGTGCCTGGACTATAGTTCAAATTTTGATTTACAATTGCTATCCACGGACACAAAAGTGGCGCTATCAATTATGTTTTCAATTTCATATACAGGGTGTCCCAAAAATAAGTGACACCGTGCAAACTGTGGGTACCTTATGTAGGGCACAATTTTGTTACAATTTTTTTAAAAACGATTTTTAAATTTAGAAAACTTAAATGATATAATGTGCTCTAAATATAATCCTGTCTACTATCTAAAAGGAACTGTGTATGGAACGATCGTAAACACGTACTATGTTTATAAAAACCAGCAATGTTTTCTTAGGACATGCTTGTAGCAATGCGACTTGTAGAGACGTTCTTTGGCCTTATTTACTTTCTTTGAAATAACAAAACAGTGCTAAGTATGTCGCTACACTTTAAGATTTCATTTTTAAACATATTGATTGCTTGCTACCAAATGTCAGACATGATACTAATACAATTAATGTTGTTTTAAAATTTGTAACGTGTTCAATGGAGATGTAAAACAAAATAACAAATGCTTTTTACGCCGACCAGTAACAAAATGATTCCTTAAAAATTATTATTGTAAACAAAAACACCAACTGGAAAATACATCGCTTATTTATTTATTTTGCTTTGCAAAAATGGTTTTTAAACCTTGCACAAATCTGCTAGATTGGTGTACCATAGATTGAGAAATACTGTTTTAAAATATGTCAGGTAAAGTAACATAAAATTCTTTTAACATAATCTTCGGGAATACATATTTTTAGAAATATCCAATGAGTAACACACATCAAGGGCATCGACATTATTATCCGTCACGGCGCGCACGCCAGGGTTGGAAAACTAAACGATTTTGGAAAATATTTCAATAAACAAATTTTGTTCTACGGTCATAAGGTACCCACAGTTTGCAGGGCGTCACTTATTTTTGGAACACCCTGTATTTTAAAAATCCTCTATCAATCATACAAGGCGCATCATCCAGTAATTAAAAATCGTGTAAAAAAATTACGTAAGGTTTTTTATTTTAATGGTGGTATGACGTCATAATTCGTGCTGACACCTTAAAATGTTAGATTAAAATAAATTTTGTTATGGAAGTTCTAGTTACATCTTTGCGAAATTTTTGCATCGGTTGTCAGCGAATTGTTTGTGAGTTTGGCGTTATTGTAGTGGAGGTTATTTATTAAGGTACATACGACGGGGTACCCAAAAGAAACCGGAATTATTTTTTAAAAATTACGCATTTCATTTTTTATCCCCTTCAAAGTACTCTCCATTACACTTGATACATTTATCCAATCTGTGATTCCATTGTTCGAAACATTTTTTATACTCATGAGTAATGGCTGAAAGTTCCCTCCTCGTTTTTTTCTTGACCTCATCAATGTTGTAAAATCAGAGTCCTTTCATATCCCTCTTCATGCGTGGAAATAAGACAAGATCACACGGAGTTAGATCAGGTGAGTAGGGTTCGTGGAGCATCGAAACCATGCCGTTTTTTGCCAAAAACAGGATAACAACGATGGCTATATGTGCAGGTGCGTTGTCATGGTGGAAAAGCCAGTCCCCTGTCTTGTCCAAATCGGGTCTTTTTTGACGAACACTGTTGCTCAATCTTCTTAAAACCTCCAAATAAAAAGATTAACGGTCTGACTTGGTGGAACAAACTCTGGATGAACTAGCCTCCTCACATCAAAAAAAAAGAATTGAGTATTGTCTTGATGTTTGATTTCACTTTGTTTCTGGGTCGTAACCATAGGACCATGACTCATCACCAGCAATGACCATCGAAAGGAAATCTGGGCCAGTTTCGAGCTGTTTTTTCAAAGCACGGTGTTCTTTTTGATAGTCATTCAGAATTTGAGGCACAAATTTGGCAGCGACTCTTTTCATTCTCAAATTTTCAGTTAAAATTCGCCGAACCGAGCTTCAAGATATTCCACTTATCTCTGACAATTGCTCAATGGTCTGTCGTGGGTCTTTGAGCACAAGTTTACGAACTTTCTCAACGTTTTCGTTTGTTCGACGCCCAGAACGAAGTTTGCCATCAGTCGACATGTCACCATTTTTTAAACCGAGAAAAACACTCGTACACTTGAGTTTTCCCATAGTGTCACCTTTGTAAGCTGTTTTCAGCATCAAACCAGTTTCAGCGGCGTTTTTATCGCGCAGGAAGCAAAATTTCACACCCGCGCATTGTTCATTTAAACTCACCATTATAAAAAGCAGAACTAGCGAAAAAATCGCTACAGGCAAGCAGAATAAGCCAGATCGGCGACACGGGCGGCACTGAATTAGCAACGAGTTGCGCTATACACGCCTAGCGGGAGAAACAAGTACTGCGCAAACCCGCCCATGGCAGCGCTATTTCGGTTTCTTTTGGGCACCCCCTCGTATATGATTTATTATTGATTTTAAGTAACAACACCCGATATTTTTTTCAATTGCCGAGTAATGTTTACATGTTTTGCGGTTAACAATATGGTAACATTGCGTGGAGTCACAATATAATGGTTTTCTGACATATCGCCATTAAAACAAAAAACCTATACATCTATATAGTCGGAACTAAATAAGATTGGATCGATTCTCGAAAAACCTTGCAATAATTATTCGGATATTCTTGTGTATATCAATCTATTTAGAGGGCATTAGAAAAGAATAGCTATAGAACGGATATCTTCTGTATGTTAAATAGACCAAACATAACAAATTATGTTTCTTTCATTATATTTTTAACAATGTATGTAAAATATTAATTATAACTGAACACGTATTACCTTCTAAATAATTATTGTAATATGTACCTTGCATCAGTGCTAAATTTGCTTAGAGTGGCTCAGAGTTGTTGACCGTAATAGCGCATTTTTTTGTATTCTGAAATTGCAAATTATGGCAAGTGTTGAAAAAGAGGAGCGCGGATGGCATTTGACGCCGCGGTAGTCTTCTACCTGGAATAACTGGCCGACATGCTATTTACTTTTTTTGTTATTAGTTAGGGGACGTCTCGCTAAAATTTTATAATTAAAAGCATGTCGACGAAATCAATTATATTGGGTGGGGTGTAGTTTAAATTTGGGTGCTGCGGGAAATTAAAAATTTGGTATCATTTTATTATTTATAAATAACATTTATGTATAAAAATTCTTTAAGAAAATTGCAAACATTTTAATATGTGACATCTATTCACAGCTGCGAAGATAAAAATGGCCTAGAACATCTGAATGTAGGATCAAAGCTGCAGTAATAATTAGTGCAGAAAATGCTGTATGATACAAAGTCCCTTTTACGTTATTTTCTTCAATTGCAATAAGCAATATTTATTTATTCCATCGATTAGGATTCAGCCACCAAACAGAGGCACCGTTTCTATCTTATTCTTTGTTCCGTTACAATAGATCTGTCTGAACTCTTCCACATTCAAACTACTCATATTTTACTTGGCTTTCACATTTTCCGAATTATAAATGAGTTCTTCTAAATTTGGGGTTTTGCGTTTATTAAAAATTCTTTTGGCTCAAAATTATAACAGCGCAGTTTTTCTAATATAAATTGTAGTTACACGTATATCAAAATAAACAATCAGTATTTAGGTGGCATCGCCATCTAAATATTTTTACTTGGTTTTAAAATTAATTGATGTCGGTTGATTAATTATATTTAATTTACAGCACCTCATATTTTAATCTAGGATATGATGTCTACTAATTTTTATCTTTCAGACTCCGCAGCAAAATTGAAATTCTGCTACAAGGAACATTTCCACCAACTGGTTCAGGAATAGTCGAAAGCCACTGTCGACGCTTATGCTTGACCATTCAAAGTGCTTCTTGTGTCTACAATCAATTAATACGTCCACATACTCTGTAAAGTATAATTTCCATTATTTTGTTTGCACATGACTACAATTCTTGTTTATAATTACTGCCAATAAAACCCACGTTGAAAATGTCCATTATGTTATTCACTATATAATTTGTTCAAAAACGTCTTATTTATCTACGTATATAGGCTTACATTTATTACAGGGCGTCAAGCCTGCCTGTTATGGGTATATCATTCATTGATTTTAGTTATTTCTATCTCATTAAAGCACCCATAATGCATAACTTGCTATATATATATATATATATATATATATATATATATATATATATATATATATATATATATATATATATATA
>JAHWXV010800118.1:0-10000 GCA_024586415.1 Phrixothrix hirtus
GTATACCATTCATAAAATAATTTTTGTTTTTAAAAAAAGCAGTGGCGTACCATTCTTCCCAATCAAAATAGTCAGGGTAAAATTAATTTGGACGCCACTGATTAAAACTGAACATAGGTTAGTATCACAAAAGATGTGTCTCTACATTTACTTTACACCCCCAAAGTTTTATAAAAATATATGATGTAGTTGCAGAGTTATTAAAAAAATATTTAAAAAAATTTATTTATTACTCAATATATCAAAAATAAAGCGAAAACGGACCTATGTTTATATGAACTTTTTGTCTTAAAATCATGTACAGATTAACCCCCTGCAATATTAACATTCAATTATGTAACACACTGTATACATAACAAAATTTTATTTTATATTCTATACTTGTGATATAAGCTAATCTGATTAAATTTCTTAAATAAAATTTTTTAAAAAAGTGTTGACGTTTCTTTTTATAT
The DNA here is from genome assembly GCA_024586415.1 of Phrixothrix hirtus. Taxonomy (NCBI): domain Eukaryota; kingdom Metazoa; phylum Arthropoda; class Insecta; order Coleoptera; family Phengodidae; genus Phrixothrix; species Phrixothrix hirtus. The sequence continues at coordinate 456 of JAHWXV010800118.1, forward strand.
AAAAATTTTAATTATAATATATCTTATATTATTGACGAAAATACCTGGACCTGTATGTTCTTTTATATAATATATACAACTTTTAGCGTGTCTTAATTACATTTTTACAAATTACCTAATCAATATACAAACTTTATGTACTCTTGTATTTAAGCTCTGAAGATGCCTACTAATAAGGTTTAGGCGAAAACGTTTGACCCTAATAACTTAAAATAATTGTAAATTGAACTACAAACTCTAAAAAGTTCAATAAAATCATTAACAAAACTAGTGGGGAAGGCTCAATTCATATCATAATTACTAAAAATTATCACCTCAATTACATGGATCCACTTGAAGATATAATAAGTACGTTATAATTCACGTTTATAATACCCTAAATTGTTTTCATTTATCTCAATTATGAATGCAGTCATGTAATTTCACTTGAAATGATGGGAAATAACTACTGAATGCCATATATGTTTAATTATTAGCAACAAAAAGAAATTGTTTTTTATACAAAGATATAACAACTTAAGTTTGGTAGTAGTAGTAGTATTAATAGCAGTAGCAGAATGGGAATGGTAAGAATGTGAACAAAGAGCGAACTATGTTGAATTAGAAAAATTAGGAGTCAAGAACAGCGAACAGTCATTTACCGAATTTATGTCACCTATTTAGGACATCAAAAAGCTCGATTTGGGATTACCACTGAGGAATACAGAAATTTGTTTGATGTACTAGAAGAGTATCCATTGACTCGTTATGTTACTAAAGACGTCCAAATATCCTGTGGCATTGCAGTCAAAATTAAAAAGAGGTATGGTAGCGTAAATATAATACCACAGCAAGGGCCAGAAATTGGGGAAGCCTGTCACCTACTGCGCTGTCATCGCCTAGAATGCGAAGCATTTACTACCTCATGACCAAAGCCTTTTCCCATGAGAAGCCACATTATGAATGCTTGTCGATGGCATTATGGGACCTAAGAAAACAAATTTTTACCGGCGCTGGTAGAAATTTAGCCGTACCTAAGCTCGGTTGCGGTCTACGTCAGCTTAACTGGGGCATAGTATCGAATATTTTAGAAGTAATGTTTCGAGACACTGGTATCAAGATCCTGGTGTGTAGTTCCAATTCAATGAGAACTTCACCAACAACGAAATCAGTGAACTGTCTTTTTTCAAAAAATGGGACTGCTAGAACAGATGGCAATAGAGATTCCAGCATTTGCAATAAAAGGTAGGACCATCCCAACTGCAAATTCTGAGGTCGCTATTACGTGAGGTGACAATCTTAAGAAGGCGGAAGTGTAACAAAATTAGAAACAATAAAAATTCAATACAACATTCCGGAACAGTCCAGAAGGTTCCATATAACTAAGATAGATGATATGTTATTACTGTAACTGATATCTAAATAAACCAATTCAAGGTTACAACAATGAATCATAGCATTGAAATGTATTTCATCAACTAATTTTATTCCTGACTGATGTAGAATTTTTTAGACTTCTCCTTCCAACATAAATATAGCAGTTAGTAGTTAGTTTTGCTTAGAACGTTGTATTATTAAAAGCTGTTATGAATAAATAGAAATACAAAAGTTTATTATTAGTTTACTACCAAATAAAAGCTTAAGTGAATTCGTGTAAATAAATAGCTGTAATTTAGTACATTTAAATAGACTTTTAAACAGTTAACTGGTTTCGTTACAATATTTTCAAAAATATATAGGGTATTCGAGTTAATAATAACCCATTGTGTTCTGAAATTATTCCGTTTTTAGCAATATCTCGAAAATGAAAAGCGATTTTGAAAAACCGTTTTCATTACAATGAGTTTCTCAAATATATAGCCAAAATTCGCAAAAACTGCAACATTTTATCCCTACGGACAATTATCCTGGTTCGTCAAAATTTATCAAATATATCCTGAGTTATTACGGTTGAACGTTTAAATAAATATTAATATTCTAAAGATTTACCTTATACCTAACAGCTGTAACTTATTCAAGTTCTTTATTAAAGAATTCAAGGGACTTACTGTGGTCTAAGCGATTCGTTTTTTTGGTGAAATGTCCTAATCTTCTCAAAATAAACGTATTTCTCTACTTATGACGCGAGGTTAAATTATTTTATCGTATCTTTCGAGGTCCTGATAATGAGATTTCCACATCAACTGCATACGTTACTGTGCATCGGTTTAAGGAGCATCTGACTATCGAATTTACCAAAATCTAGCAAACTCTTGACAGTAACAAATGACGAGATATCGCTAGGTATTTTGCTATCTTGCGTTGACGATCCATATTGTCAACGCGTAAAGCAATCCACCAACACGAGCTGAGTAAGCAGGTGGTTCTTAAACTGCAATCCAAAATGAAATTAATACAATAAGACATTTCTAAAAATGAATTTGTAGAAACTATGATGAACAGGATTGTGGCGAATTCTCAATTCTTACCAATGATTCTATTCTCCAATTAAACCACTTTTATCTGAACGGACATGTGAGTCGATGCGATTTTTTTTATTGGTCCAATAAAAGTCCATACTTCATCGTGGAGTCGCGCACTCAGTACTAAGCAACTAAATATTAGGTTGATCATAATCGGAGATACAATTATTTATTTCTTTTTTATTCAAGGCAACCTAAATGGTGATTGATATCGTGCTATGGCGTTAGAATAAATCATTCCTAGAATTCGACAGCTTCCTCTAAATTTAAAGAATGCCCAGTTCTAGCAGGACGAAGCGCCTACACATTTTGTTATACGTATTCGTCAATTCAGATTAAGTGTTTCCAGATAGATGGATTGGATGCAGAGAAACCATTTAATAGCCACTGAGATCTCTTGAACTGACCCACATTGATCGTTTTCTTTGGTGTTACTTAAAAGATCGTGTTTACCATACAAAACCTGCAAATTTAGAACAATTTCCTGAGAGAACTAACCAGTAAATTTTAGAAATTGGTCCAAACATGGTTCAATGTCCTGTAAATAATTTCTATGAACGTGTTTCCCACTGGCAATTCGTTGAAGAACGACATTTTGTACAATTTTAGTAAATTTTCCTGTTACGTACATCATTCACACATCTTTGAACATTAATAGCAATTTAAATTTTGAATCGTTATAACTCACATGTATCTAATAGATTTTAACGGACCAGGTCATTTTGGAAATATCTTGAGTTACACTACAAGATGATGTGAAAAACAAGGTATTGATATTTTAAAAAATCGACTTCATATTAACAGTTCTGTATCAAGGTCAAACCGGTTGCTGCTAAATGCATTACTACCTATCAACCAAAAACTTTTGCATATAACATTTTCTTCTAAAACCTATAGTTTCCTAAATAATCAGTAATTCTAATTTTCTATAAACAGATAAGTAAAGAAAGTCGCATGTAGCAATTTCTTTTCAACTGTAAAAGGATAGGTAGTGATTTTCATATCAAAGCTTAATATGAATAATAATAAATTGTTTTTACGTTAAATTCGCTTATTACAATACAACAATTGGCGACTTGCACGAATTTTGAATTGTACCTTAACTATATGAAATGAATAAACGTTAATAACCGCAAAAACCTTAATTAAAATTCAAATACATTTTTCATTTAATGAAATGAATCTGTGCATTGTTAGTGACCTCATAATTTTCCCGTTGTGAATATCACCCCATAGCATAACTATGTTAAAATACACGTTAAACTTAAAATTCTTTGAATAAATGGTCTAGATTTTTATATTTAATTATATTAGGTCATGCTAAATGTAACGTGGGGACTTACATAGCTATCCACATGTATCCCCTCCTCTTCAGTTGGTCAATGAGCACAGATATGAGAAGCGCGGCTTATGTTGTTTAATAAAGTTATTAACCAAATTGGGCAATAATTATTAAACAACGTGTTTACCTATAAACAATTCACTAAGAATATGACATGGCGTTGCGAACAAAAGTGTACAATAAATAATTAAAGGTAAAATCAAATTTAAAAGTGAAAATAATTGATCAAATTGACGTCTACGTTACCGCGACTGGTATTAAATGGCGGAAACACCTCCGAAAACTGGAAACAATGGCTGGCAAGCTTTGAAATTTACCTAGTTGCAACCTAAATTAATAAAAAAGACGAAGCGATTCAAGTAGCACAATTACTACATTTTGCAGGTGCAAAAGCTCAAAAAATATATAGTACCTTCCAATTTACTGAAGACGAGAAAAATAAATTACGTCCGGTAATAGAAAAATGTAATAATCATTTTATGCCACGTCAGAATTTAACGTACTTACGATACAAGTTTTTTGCACCAAAACAAGAAAATGATACCACCCTAGACGAATTTATCACAGATTTAAAACGCCAAGCTCAAAATTGCGAGTTCAAAGATCTACGGGAAAAATTGATTAAGTTGGTTTTTATATGCAAGCATTTTATCAGATACCATTAGATGAGGAAAGTAGCGACCTATGTACAGTAGGTACGCCTTTTGGGCGATATAAATTTATGAGACTACCTTACGGAATTAAAAGTGCACCGGAAGTATTTAATCATACATTTCAACAAATTTCCAGTTTAGAAAATGTAGCTGTATACATAGACGATATTTTACTGTGGGGTAATACACGCATAATTCAGAATATAACACTAAATAAAGTATTAGAAATAGCTAAAATAAAATGTTAAATTTAATAAAAACAAATGTAAATTTAATGTAAAAGGATTAAAATTCATGGGTCATATTATAAATAAGAATGTGGTTTCAATTGATCCCGAACGGTTGAAAGCAATCAAAGAAACTCCGGAACCATCAAATAAACAGCAACTACAAAAAATGCTAGGAGTAGTAAATTACATGTCAAAATATATTAAAAATTATTCAAATGAAACTAAACCATTCCGGGATTTGTTAAGAAAAGATGTAGTTTTTAGGTGAGAACAACACCACAATAAAGCATTTGAGAAAATTAAAAACAGTCTATCTAGTAGCCCAATACTAAGGTTCTTTGACCCTAAACAAGAAATAACTGTGTCAGTAGACGCAAGTCAAAATGGACTAGAGGCATGTTTGTTACAAAATAATTTACCGGTATGTTAGGCATCTAAAGCATTAACGGATAGCCAAAGTAGCCAAACACAGATATATGGTTCGGACTGAATAAATTTCACGAATATGTTTTTGGCAGACTTATAACAGTGGAGACAGACCACAAACCATTGTTACCTGTAATTAAAAACCCTTAACAAGGCACCGGCTCGCCTTCAAGGAATGTAGTTTACAAACGTGGTAAAGATTTCATAATTGCGGATATGTTATCACGACCCTGCTTACCAAACACAGCTGGTGATGACATTGCAAATTATGATCAAATTTGTACTATATCAAAGATAAACCTTGCAGATGAAATAGTACAAAAAATTAAATCAGAGGCGAAAAATTACCTTAAGTACGTGGAATTAAAAAACGTAATTACGAAAGGTTGGCCCAATAACAATAAAACATTAAAAAATATTATAAGACCTTATTATAAATTTAAAGCCGAGTTAACGATAGAGAATAATTTAATTTACCGAAATAATAGTTACTTAATTTCAAAAACTTTACGAAAAATGTTTTTAAATAAAATACATTACAGTTATTTAGGCTATAATAAAAGTGTCAAATTAGCGGAACAGTCAGCATTCTGGCCCACAATTAAAAGTAAAATTAGACAAATAATTGATGAATGTTATACCTGTCAGCAATATGCAAATTCGCAGCCTTCTGAACCAATGAAATCTCATGAAATTCCGACTAGGCCATGGACCAAACTAGATATGGATTTATTTGAACACAAAGGTATTCATTATTTAATAATAGTTGATTATTATTCTAAATTTGTCGAAGTAGAAAAATTATCACAAAATATAACAAGTTACCAAATTATAAATCATTTAAAAGCGATATTTTCTAGATTTGGAGTTCCAAATTATCTAATATGTGATGGCGGATCACAGTTAAGGAACTTCCTAGATTAAAACCTAAAAGTAAAGTGTTAATACAATTACACCCTATAGGAACATGGTCTCCAGGGGTGGTACCGAAAAAATTAAATGGGTGTAGATATTTAATATCAGTAGATAATAACGGCACATACATTCGTAATAGAAAATTTATAAAACCTTCTATGTTGAAGCAAAAAAGCAATCCACCACGAACACGAAAACTTAGCTGGTCAGAAAATTTAACATCAACAAAGGGAGAAGATGGAGCAGAAACTGAAATTACCTTAAATCCACCAGGTATTCTGAACAGCAGAAAATTAAGTACAAGCAACACACACGAATATGGAGATGTAGACAGCAGCGTTAACAACAGCAGTGCGGCCTCCAGCTCCTTGATAAATGGTAGTGAAGGTGAAACAAGTGCAGGTGTTTCAAGTAAGTGTTTAAAAATGCGGTGCGGAAGAACAATAAAATGTCCGAAACGATATCAAGACTCATCATGTAATGTAATATATGTTTGATTAAAGATAATAATAGCTAATTCAACTATGTTAATCAATTATTTATTTTTATAAGATACAAGTACTTACTTAAACAGATAAAAATTGAGCAATGTTAATTTTAACAATTATTAAAGGAGGAAGGGTGTAGCGTGGGGACTTGCATAGCTATCCACACGCATCCCCTCCTCGTCAGTTGGTGAATGAGCGCAGACATTAGAAGTCGCAGCTTATATTGTTTAATAAAGTTATTAACCAAATTGTGTAATAACAATTAACCATGTGTCTACCTATAAACAATTCACTAAGAATATGGCACTAAATAAATCACGTGAAAGATTTGACAATGCCGTTAGTTGAGCAAAACTCTATATACGCGTTGTTATGCATTCCACATACGAGACTACTGCAACTACGCTTGCCCTGATCCTAATGCATTACGACATACCCAATCTTGTAGACTTCTAACACCCGCCAACCCGAAAAAGACAACGTCTATGTTGTCTGTATATAAAAATTAAAATTTTCAACATACAAATTTGCAATAAAAGTACAAAATACATGTACCTACCATGCCATCAAAAAAGAGTGCATCAAAGGTGGTAAAAATTTAAAAAAAACTAGGGAATTTATGGCCGATATGTTTCTCCCTAGCCAAAAAAGCAATATGTCAACCATAGGCGTGTATCGTCAACCATAGGCGTGTATCGTCAACCATAGGCGTGTATCTATCATATATTTTATCATGCTAAATATTTTAATTAATTTTAATTGGAAAAAAGATATTGTTTTAATTTACATCATATGAAAAATATTATAATTTATTTTTAACAATAAATAACCAAATTTAAATTGCAATACATCATTTTAATTATAAATGACATTTATATATGACGGCTACAATAAAAAGTTTAATATTATTTAATTTTTATTTTCAGCCCACACAGCACAGTTGGCATAAAATGTCGTCTAACTGAATTTTATATGTTAGTCATTCTATATACGTCACAAGGTAAATTATCCGTTATGACAAAAGGTTCTTGGTAACGTGGTTGTAATTTTGTATTCTTGCTAGGTGTTGGAATACGGCGCAGTACCACTGTCACCTACTGTATATTCTATTCGTCGAAAACGTTTCACATCCTGTCTTTTTCTTGTATTTAAACTAGTCAGCGAGTATAGTCACGTGTATTTTTTCTTGAATCTGGGTTGGAGGTATCCATTCTTGATCTTCTCTTCCACTAAAGCCTTTAATGGTCAATCACAAAATCTCAGTAAATAACTATGTAGCATTTCAAAATATTTTTCCCTTTCGTTTTATTTAGAGCAATGTTCATATTTCGTTCCCTTTCCTCAAGTTTGTTGTTCCAATTTTCTTCATTGTCCATTGGAGCTGTAGTTGTTGGAATAATGATGGTACGATTTACACCTTCAACTTGTCATTCGCACATGCCCATTGCGCTGAATTTAACACATGCAATGTTCTGTGTTTGTTCAGAAATTGTTTAAAGTTTTCAGGTGTAAATGCGGAACCACGATTTGAAACTGAACCCCGCAGAATTTTGTTAATGAATCAATAATTACAAAAATATGAACGTTCCTTATCTGGCTTCAAATAAATAGTTTTATAAAATCACGATGTATTCTTTGAAAAGGTTTAATGGTGATGGTATTGGATGTAATTTTAAAGAATGATAATTTTTTATAATTTTCACTAATACAGAGTTGTTTTAAAATACCTTCAGGAAATTAAATAGGTAACTTATATATGTACTTACTTTCTTACTTACTATCAAAGCCAGGCCAATAGGCATTCCTAATAATCCTGGATCTCTTATTTGTAAATAGGTAGAAGAATAATTCCAACATATAAAGACTTAAATGCCATTTCTGGCAAATGGAAATCACGATATACAAAGGAATCTGTAATAAATAAAAAGTTCTATATGGTCCAAATAATCAAGCAATTATAAACCAATCGTTTTTTCACTCCTAGTTAGTCCAGATATATATGAAGTGGTAACTGGGCAGTTTATTCTGAGCCAGTCAATGTTGCCAGGTCAATCAAAAGGCTTGATCTTTATATTATGTTTCTTTCTGGTTTTAGGTTTTTGCTATTCATACATGTATACACAAAAAGTCATTCCATTTATTAAGAATATGTAATTTTCTACTGTCATATAAACCAAGCACAATAGACGTTAATAAGCGATCCATTTGACTATTTCAATAATATTCCATATGTGAATAGGATAGTATGAAGCATTAATAAAGTAAAGAGATAAAATGTATAGCTCAAGTGATTTAGAGTAATTAAAATTAATAAATTTTTGATTCATTATTAGTTGATCGTTCCTAATTACTTATATTGATAATTTATTCAAAATCACTCATTTTTAATCCAATTGTATGATTTTTTAAATCAAAATCCAATTTTTTATGTTTATTTGAGGGTAAAATATATATTTTGCGTTTATGATCCTCTGCTTTAAAAATTGGTTTTTGAAATTACATTTATAAATAAAATGATTTATTAATTTTAATACATATATTATTTCCAATAATATATTTATTTAACTTTTTTTACAGTTAAGTCAATTCACTCACATTAAAAATTAATTTTAAAAACACATATAGTTTAGCATTCTCTAAAATTAGAAAATATATAATGTATATATGTGTATGTATAAACGAATGAGTAAAATCTTCTTTATAATTGTAAAACAAAAACACGTTTTCTTCTTTTTTATTCGAGGATTTTCTTTTTTCTTATTAGCTTGTCTTATTCGTGTTGCCACGTGTAAACAGGTATGTTATTGTTAATTATTTACGCTCATCGTGTTTTTTAAGAAAATTGTAAACTAAATTAAAGTTTTATTGGGGTGCTTTCATCCCTTAAAAGGAATATCAGATTATCTGCAACACCCTATATTAAAAAGATTGGTTGAAGCTATTTACCTAAAAGCAATTTTGTCTCTTTGAAGTTTCATTTTATTTGCTATTTCACTATCGGGAAACATGGATTTAAAAATTTGTGTAGACTTTCCTGCATTTCTCATAGA
>JAHWXV010800177.1:0-10742 GCA_024586415.1 Phrixothrix hirtus
GCAGGAGAGTAATTGGCAGCATGTGGTCAGTAACCAAGAGTGAACAGTTAAGTATGGAAGCAAAGAAGGCTGTGTACAACAGTGTATTTGTTCCAACTGTTTTATATGGCAGTGAAACTTGGGTATGTCAGAAAAAGCAAATGAATAAAATAAACGCCGTAAGTACGAGGTACCTAGGAGCTGGTTGCATAGGTGCATGTAGTGGTTGAGAAGATGGAGGCTTGATACTGGGTTTTGTCTACCCGGCTAAAGGAATAGCATGATTGGTAGTAGCAGTAGTAGTACCTAACAATAACCGATTTAAAACATACCTGTGAAACGATAATACCTGCGATTTTTTAACACTTGTATTTGTTCAACCGTAAGCGGCACATCCACCCATGATTTCCATTAAATTGTAAATAAATATCCTCAAAATTACACATACAATTAATAAAACTTAACACTTTACTGTTTACCGACCATAATGTGTTTATCATAGGCAGTGCTTAAAAACTGGACACACACGCGTACAATTAGTTTGATAGCTAGTGGTGCTTCCTTGGTATTCTTTATTCGTTGGCTATACCAAATCAAAAGTCACTGAATCTATTGAACACTCAGTATATCGCGTAATCCAGATGTAAACAGGTACCCAACATAACCTATATGATATAAACAACACAGTGATAATTTGCCGGTACCATGACCGAAGCGGTTGTTAATGTATTAAATGAAATTCTTCGAGTTGAAACTATTGAAGAAGCTTTCAGTTGCTTTTTGGTACATCATATTTCAACTGAACATGACAAAATGTCTACATGGCAACAAGATCTAACAACGGCAATAAGAGCAGTTTCTAGTGATCAAATAGAACACGTCGTTAAACAATATTTATTGGTTGCAGCTGGTGCTTCTTATAGTCAGTTGCAACTGTTAATGGATTTACTTGAACGTTTGGTGCGTAGCAATATTTTATCTGCCCGTCTTGTATGTGAAAATATAATAAACAATGAAAAACTTCATTATAATTATCAAGATTTTTGGCTGGAGTCATTTAAATTATTACGCAAAATTATAGACGGTGTAGAATATAAAGGAGTACGAGAAATTATGAAAGTAAGTATTGTGGTTCTCTAATAAATAAACTTTAAAATTTCACTATTATTACTTCTTAATGTCTTCCAGTTTTATAAATTATTCTTTTATCTAGGGTTGTTGTGAAAAGGCCAAAACATTACCGAAACGACTTCATGCTGGGTTACAACCTCAGATGCAAGTATTACTTCAAGTGTGTGAACACATCATGGATCGAGATGCTTGTTTATTACCTGGCTATTTATTAGTTAATGAGTTACAAAAAGCATACCCCGATTATTGTCCACATTGGAGATTAGCACAATTATTTTCAAGCTATATTGAAAGTTTTCGGGGTTGCGCACAGATGGTTTCTGTAGTTGGGCAGGCTGATATGCGACCTGTGGTAGAACATAGTGGGCAACCTGAACATCTTGTAAATTCGTGGAAACTAGATCCTGTTAGTTTACGTTTTATTATAAAAGCTTTACTGCCCTATTCACCAGAATTGCTAGAAAAACAAACAGGCTTGTTACGTTATGTTCTTGAACAACCATATAGTCGTGATATGGTTTGTGGTATGTTAGGATTACAGAAACAGCATAAACAGCATTGTGCTGCTTTGGAAGAGCAACTTGTTGAGCTTATTGTATTAGCTATGGAGCGAAGTGAAGTTGAAGGGGATGAACGGGCTACTCAAGGACTTTGGTTACATTTGTCTTCTCAGCTTATATACTTTGTTTTATTTCAGTTTGCAAGTTTTCCTAATATAGTTTTGGCTTTACATACAAAATTAAATGGTCGAGAATTACGACGTGGTCGAGATCAGCTTATGTGGGTTTTATTGCAGTTCATTTCAGGATCAATTCAAAGAAATCCTTTATCAAATTTTTTGCCTGTATTACGGCTTTATGAGCTACTTTTTCCAGAACAAGAACCACCTCTACCTGTACCAGACTTTAATCAACCACAATGCACTCGCCAAATGGCTATGATTTGTATTTGGATTCATTTAGTAAAAAAAGCCCAATCTGAACAAACAAGTTTAACTTGGCCTGTTCCTGCAAAGTTACGAGTACATCACGAATTTTTGCAACACTTAGTTCCACCAAATAATGCAGCTTTATCAATGAGTAATGATTATCGTATTGCATTACTATGTAATGCATATTCAACAAACCAAGATTATTTTAGTAAGCCAATGGCTGCATTAGTAGAGACTATTCAAGGAAGTGCAAAATGTGCTACTCCCCCAACTGCTCCCCTTAGTATGGCAGTACTGGACTCTTTAACAGTGCACTCGAAAATGAGTTTAATTCATAGTATCGTAACACATGTTATTAAATTAGCACAAGCAAAATCAGGTCTTCCGCTTGCTCCTGCATTAGTTGAAACCTATAGTCGACTTCTTGTATATACTGAAATTGAATCTTTAGGAATTAAGGGTTTTATAAGTCAATTATTACCAACAGTATATAAATCACATGCTTGGGCCACTTTGTACACTCTTTTGGAAATGTTTAGTTATCGTATGCATCATATACACCCTCATTATCGGGTGCAACTTCTTAGTCATCTTCATTCACTTGCTGCCGTACCTCAAGCCAATCAAACCCAGTTACATTTATGTGTCGAATCAACAGCTTTACGCCTCATTACCGGTTTAGGTAGCGGTGAAGTTCAACCAGAATTATCACGCTTTTTGGGAGAACCCAAAACTTTAGTATCAGCTGAATCTGAAGAATTAAATCGAGCATTGGTTCTTACTTTAGCTCGTGCCACACATGTTACAGGAGCTGATGGTAGTTGGTGTCACGAATTACTGGCTACAGTTGCTCAAAGTACACCTCATGCTTGGGCACCACATACTCTTGAATGTTTTCCTCGAGCTCTAGCAGATTTTTTTATGCAGCACGCTGTGCCTAAAGAAAATAAACAACAATTAAAGAAAGCTGTAGAAGAAGAGTACCGAAAATGGTCATCTATGAACAATGAAAATGATATTTTGACACATTTTGGAGTAGCTGGAGCTCCACCACTTTTTCTTTGCCTCTTATGGAAAATGGTTTTGGAAACTGATCATATTAGTCCAATTGCATACAAGTAAGTACCTAATTATAATTTATTATTGATTACCTGCTTTATATAATAAAATTTAATAATTAATAAATTTAACATATCTAATCGTAGATTAATGAAAGTAGACTTTAATTTATGGACTGAGTTGACAGAAGTAAGAACAAAACTGTTCAGTTACTCAACATTTATTTTTAACAAATGTCCAACAATTATTTTTAAAAATAAATGTTCAGTAACTGAACAGTTTTGTTTTTACTTTTGTCCACAAATTAAAGTGTACTTTTACAAATTTAATGTTAACATGATGTGAAATAAGAAAATTAATGTAACAAAACTAGTTAATTGTTTAAAAATCTTTATTTATATTCACTAATATTAGGATTATTTATTTATACTTATTTATTTAAATATTTATTTCACAGTACACTAACAAGACAAGATTATAATTAAAACTAAAACTAAGTGAACTTAATTTGTTATTTTATAGAAAAGAAAAAAGTCCAGATCATTAAGGAAAACTCTAGATTAATAAAGAATAAAATTAGTCATAATAATGATGTAATAAATTGCAATGCTGTGACTCATTGCTGACCTTGAATTTAATTGACATATTGGTTACAGTAATGAGTCATTTGTGATTACATCATCTATCTTAATTATAAGAAACCTTCTTTATTGTTCTAGAATGTTCCATTGAGTTTTATTGTTTCTAATTTTGTTACATTAATACTTTCTATCCTAAATTGAGGAGAAAATTTAATGTGTTACAATCATATTTTAATGTGATCCAAAAGTTATGGTGTCCATTGTGAAAATTAAAAGGTTTCTCATTTCTTAATTTTATAAGTAAATATCAAATTGAAGTATGATTGTCATTCAGAACGTTTACATTATAAAAAAAGGTCTTCGTCTTAGAATCCTTTTTTAAATGATCATGAGTTGAAGAACAGTAAATGACAATATTCTGTTGATGCTTTTTATTTGGGATTTAAGTGATAATAAGTTGCATTTTTCCTAATGTTGGGCTACTTTAAAGAGAAATTAGCTTAAATAATCTAAGGGTTAGTAAACTTTCTGAATTTGGTCCTTAATAATAATTTACTTTTAATTAAAGCTGATAAAGAATTTTGTTCAGATATAGTAAATAAATCTGAATGTATACAGCGGAGTTTAAAATTTATCAATGATAATAATTTTATAGAAATTGAAAAACATCATTCAACTGTGTCTAAAAAATGAACGAACTTTTGAAGTCTTTGAAATTTCACATGATTTTTGATGAATTATAAATTTTTATTAAAGTCTTCATATATTATACAATGATTTCAAAGCTGATTCGCTGAATTCAGTGAGACTTCATGTATTGTTATGGGAACTTCAGGGATTGCATAGGAATTCGAAAGGAATTTAGGAAATACAATTTTTTAATCCAGTATATTTAAATAATTTTTTACCTCCCTAGTAATAGTATAGAAAAGTACTGGCAATAGATTTCAATAATAACTTTTTACCTAATTTTATTAGACTAATATCGATTAAGACAGTTTAATACAAACATAATTTGTAAATAAATCTTATTTAAAACAAAATATTAGAAAATCGCACCCTTAATACACCTTACAAACTATTATTTTTGAAATTATTTCCTTAACAATTGTCGCTTATGAATTAAATACCAAAAAATTAGCTGTCTCGTATTTTTCATACATTAACACTTTGATGAACATTAAGCAAACACATGATTTTGTAAATTGACACTGCCTGATTATAAGTCATACCATTTATGATAGTAACAACTTGTATTTAATGTAGCCAATGGAAACATTATCAGCAGATGGCGTTTTGCCTCTTATGAACATTAATTTGAAGAATGCTTTCCAACGTTCTGTCATTATTGTTAATACAAAAGAATACTGTCCATTAACATGTTAATTATTTGACCAGTGATAAATCATTCTACATACAGGGAGCTAGCATAAATTTGCGGCTAAACTCAAATGTAAATGTGTACTCAAAGTGAATAGACGTAGTATGTGGTATTCCTAATACCTGGTGTCCATAGAGGGGGTTACAAAGAGGAAAAACTTTGTTAATATTCATTTTACAGAAAAAAGGTATTTTTTATAAAAAATTCTGCTTTCCTCAAAATATCCAAAAACATAATTAGATTTGACTACCGACATTCACTTATTTATAAATTCAATATTATTGCAGCTGATTCTTTTATTTTTTAACTAAACAACAATCAGATTTTAAAATAAACAACTGAATAAGTACTAATTCAGAACTATTCAATATAGCTGCCTCCAACTTGTACACATTTTTCAATTCTTTTAATATATTCATTGTAAACTTTTTGTATTGTAGCAAGTACATTAATCTCATCCACAACATCCGTCATTGCTTGCTTTAATTGATTTAAATTATATCCTACATCATGAGCCTACACTTTTTCTTTTAACACCCCCCACAAAAAGAAATCCATAGCAGGCTATTCAACTGGGCCATTTCTACCAATCCATTTCCAGGAAACTGATGATTTCAAAAATTTTGTATCAATAATGTTGAGTGAGCTGAACATCTATCTTGTTGCCAATAAATGTTTCTTCGTATGGTAGGGTTAATGTTGTGCAACTGTGGTAATGCATATGTTTTAATCAAATCCAAATAAACGTTCTTCTTTAGTGAGCATTTTGGAAGTTAATTTTAAGTACAATTAGACACAACTACATTAATGACAGTACAAAGTAAAGTCTACTACATAAAATCGTTAGTATCTCTAGACACATAAACCGAGTGCGCACTTGTGTACCTAATTGCATTCCAATGTTGTTATCATTAAAACTATTTACAAACGTAAATGTAAAATAGCCAATAGTACTTATTAAGTTGTTTATTTTAAAAACTGGTTGTTTAGTTAAAAAAAACTATTAGCTGCAATAATGTTGAATTTATAAATAAGTGAATGTCGGTAGTCAAATCTAATTATGTTTTTGGATGTTTTGAGGAAAGCAGAATTTTTGTAAAGAATACCTTTTTTCTGTAAAATGCATGTTAATAAAGTTTTTCCTCTTTGTAACTTCATTCATGGACACCCGATATTAAAGTAAAAATACAATAAATATTAGCGCTGAAATGGTTTTCACGCAAGGACAAAAAGAAGACATATCAAACATTGCTAAAAAGACAATACAACTCTTATCAACAAAATAATCAGAGGATTATCAGATAGATTTGTAGAAAGTTTAGAAATTAAAATTAAAAATTTATTTGATAGCTGCAGAGAAGTGGAATAAGCTATCAATAATCTACAACAAAAGAACAAACCGTTAACAAACCATCTAAATGACCTAGAATAATACTCAGGACATCCTGTATAAAATTTTTTGGAATAACTGAAATATCAAATGAAAATGTAGAAAAACTAACTTTGCAAGTGCTTGATGTAAAAATGCAATGACCAATCAAGAGTATCCACATTGAGAGGTCATGTTGGTAAACCAGGAAAATTTAAACCCAGAGCAATTATAGTCAAGTTTTAGAGCGACCACAGATGTGATTGTATTTAAATCAAAATGTAAATTGAAAGGATCAAATGCAGTAATTAAAACAAAAGTAAGGTTAGCTATATTGAACTGCAAGTGAACACTTTGGATTTAAAAACACATCGATGCTCAATGGAGCCATTTTTATTAATAAGGATAACAAAAAGGTGAAAGTAAAAACAACGCAACAACTGGAAGACATATTTAACATATTTAGGGCAGAATGGAGTAGGCATTCATATCATTTACTTCTGTCTTTTTTATATTCATAAAATAGTTTTTCTTTATTTTAATTCTAGTGTTATATTAGTACAATGCGTTTTTTAAAAAGTGAAGCATCGAGGTCATTCAGATTTTGTTGCTTGTCTTCGATTTTATATATAGTAATTTAAATATTAAAATACATACAGGATGGCAAATATTTATGGAAACGGTTAAATATTTTCAAAACGGCTAAAGAGAAAAGATTCATTTTTAAGCAAGTTATACAACCGAATAATATCCGCATTTTACCTTACTTGCTATTTAAAACAATTGGAACTGGTAAAAGCATTGTCGCCATCTTGAATTTTTTTAATGGCATAATGTAAAACATATTTTTGGAAAGCACGGTTTCTACGCTTTTCAGTCACCATTACGTAATTAGTTTGTTTTTACAACTAATTCTTAAAATTGATAAAAATGGCATACACTCGTCTTCAATGAAAATCCATACAAGTAGTGTGACTTTTCATTGGTCACTTAGTTACCTGTATTACCGATTCAGTCATCATTAATAACAATTTTGAGTATTTATTTACAATCTATATAATTATTTAGTAAATCAACTTATTCCAAAAATTCAATTTCAATTCAATGATTAAGCAAATAAAGTAAATGAAAAGTTTGGGTGTTTTATTGACATTATAATAAAAACAGGTTATAAAACCCTGACAGAAGTTAACCTCAAAAATTTTCAGTCAAGATTGTTAGAGAAATCAATTTTCTATAATGTCTCTTTAATAATATTCAATAATTAAATCAATCAAAATACATTTAAAAAATTAAAAATTAAGTTCAGAATTCATGAATAAATTAATAGTATAACATAATAATAAGCATGAAGTTTTGTACACTGTTTAACTGTAATTGTTTAAAATAGATCATGAATGTAACTTCATCTCTCGTCAGCTCTTGTATGGCTTCCTACGTTCGTTTGCCATCAATGTTTATTAGAAGTCCTATTTACATCAGTTAGTTTTACTGTATGCATTTTCATTGAACACGAGTGTATCTGATCGATATCGACTTGCTGAAATAATAATGATTAAATTCATCTATTTAGACTTATTGGAATTTATTATTTTCTAGTCAACTTTATTTTATCTTATTATTCATTTGTTTGTTGTTATTTGAATTATTTGACATTGATAACCTGGTACAGATTTAAATTAGTATTATACATAAATATTTTAAAAATACCACATTTAAATGAAATAGACCATATTAAAATTCTTATGATGATTGGATATGGTGACAGATGACGAAGTTGTGCTCAGGTAGCAAATTTATTTTATGAAACTCATCCTGATAGAATACCCATTTCCAAATCAACCGTTACAAAAATTTTGCAAGGATTTCAAGAAACTGGCTGTGTTCAATATCACGCAGAAGTAGGGTGACCAATTACTGTTACAAATGAGGACAATTCTCTTAATGTGATGTTAAATGTGACGGAAACTCCAACAACTTCAATATGACAGTTGGCCTTGAATCATAACATGAGTAGGGTATCAATTACAAAAATTATAAAATGCAAAAACTATTGTTAATTTAAAATTCATTTGCTGCAAGAATTAAGTAAAGATGACTTCAATAGAAGAACTGATTTTCGCGAGACAATGATGAACAAGATAGAGCAGGATGATGATTTCATGAACTGTGTATTGTTTTCAGGTGAATTCACTATTTGCTGGAGTGGATAGGTTAACCGCCACAACTACAAATATTGGTTAGATACAAATCCATATTGGATGGAAAAAGTTCAGTCATAATATCTACAAAAAATGAATGTTTGGTGTGGTATTATTGGTCGCCATATCGTAGATCCGTTCTTTATTAATAGAAATTTAACATCTGTAAGATATTTGGAACTATTACAACAGCATGTCTTTCCTCGATTAAGACAAATATTCCCAAATTATGAAAATCGAAATTTAGTAGTAGAAACCATTTGGTTCCAGTAAGATGGAGTACTATCTCATTTTGGACAAGTATGGCAACATTTAAATGAAGTATTTCCATGCAGATGGATAGGACAAAGAGGAGCAATAGAGTGACCTCCTAGATCACATGATTTGTCCCCTCTAGACTTTTTCTTGTGGGGTCACTTAAAGAATCAAGTTTATGTTAATCGATCAACAACTATTGAAGAATTACAAGAACGAATTATTGATGCAAATGCTGATATTTCTCCAGATAATTCATAGACACTGAAAAGCATAGAAACCGTGCTTTTCAAAAATATAAATTTTACATTATAGTGCATTAGAAAAAATTCAAGATGGCAACCCTATTCTTACAAGTTTCATTTGTTTTAAATAGTAAGTACAGTAAAATGTGGATATTAATCCATTACACAACTTGCTTAAAAATGAATCTTTTCTCTTCAGCCGTTTTTGAAATATTGATCCGTTTCCATACATATTTGCCACTTTGTATGTACGTCATCCATTGATAAATGAAATATTAGTAACTTTAGCTAACCTCAAAACCTTTATATCTAAATTGATATATTTTTAATTCTTTTAAGATCAATCTACAATAATATCTTTAATAAAATGTCATTGTATAATTATATATTTAAGTAAAAAATATGGGTAAGTTGGAAACAGCTTTAATTATTATTATTTTTATTGTTTTTGGATAATATTGAATTTTGAAAACACATTCCTATATTTTTGGTATAGTAGATTATTCTTTCAATAATATTTGGCTTTTATTCTTTTATATATGTATATTGTATTTCAGACTCATATTACTTGAAAACTTAAATCTTGTCTGCATAATTTAAAAATATTTCATCACAAAGAAGTTTGAATATCAATGGAAGTTTTCAGAATGTAGCACCTGCAGCTTTTTATTCTTATTATTAAGTATTAAAAAACATCAAGATATTCTACAAATGCTAAAACTATATAATGTATTTGTATTAAAATTGTTTTTACTTATTTAAATGTAAAGAATTACACTATAAATGTGAATGCAAAGCACCTTTAACATTGCTTGTTAACATACATTCTTTTAATTTTGAACATCCGATTATTTACCACTGCATGCAAAATGTGTTTGTAAATTTATTTATTTAATGTACATAATACAATAAACACTGGTCATTGATTTGTTCTTTATTAGTATAATACAGTTTTTATGTATCATTTAACTTGATTTACTTTATTACATTTCAAAAAAGTGCAATCTAGCATATTTAATAAGCATATATATGTATTATAATTCAAAATATTTGACTAGTCATAAAATCAATAAATAACTATTCCAGAAAAGAACCATTCTTTCTGAGATTTCACAGATTTTCGACAGTCTTGGGTTGCTAGCTCCATGCATAATGATTGCTAAGGTTTCATTACAACAACTTTGACTAGAAAAACTGTCATGGGATGATTCACTACATAACAATATTCAAGTAAAATGGATTTCGTGCCATAAGGAATTTATCGAATTAAATGAATTAAAAATTCCTCGTAATGTCTTATGTAAAAATCCTGTTTATGTAGAATTACATAGATTTTGTGATGCATTTCTATTTGGATATGGAGCTTGCCTTTATTTTCGCTCAATTGAAGCTGACTTTCAAGTACATGTTCAACTACTATGTGCTAAATCAAGGGTTTCTATGGACCGATTTGTCTCCACTATTCATTTAGGATTTAGGATTGAAAGTTGATGGCCGCTCGTGAGTAGACGTGTTATTGTTGCTGTGGTGTAGTGTTTATTATCAGTTTAAATATACAAGGAAAAATGGGTTTAACTCATGAAAACAAAGCAGAGATAAGAGATATTGTA
>JAHWXV010800228.1:0-15879 GCA_024586415.1 Phrixothrix hirtus
TATATATATATATATATATATATATATATATATATACTGCTGATCGATGTATATATACCAAAGGTGCAATAAACAATTATAAGAAATTACATAAATTTTGAATCTTAAATTGAAGCTTTAAGCAAAAAGTTTTTAAGTCTAATAGGCTATCATAACTACCTACGTATTAGTTCTGCTAAGTAGCCAAATTTTACTCGTTTCTGATTAGAGCTAACCTATAATCCAGTGTTTGTAGCAACCGTTACAGTAAATGGCACTACAAGAAGGCACCCGACCTTTACATAATTTTGACGTGCAGGCCAAGGGTTTAGTGGTTACAACACCAATAGGCTAAGAAAAATTAGCCAACTTTAAGGAGCATATTAAAGATATTGTTGTAAAAACTTACTTTACGCAAAACTCAACATTTACAGTAACTAAATACAGCTTTACTTCAGTGCTCAGGGTCTATTGCTTTTTCCATATTTTCGTCCAAAATAAAAAACTTTAGTACCTCTTTCCTTAGTGAAAGCAGAAAACTGAATAAAAACAAATTTGATACGTTATGGCTTTAGTCAAATGTGATGCGTAGCACTATACAGAGTGTTATGGGGGTTAAGTCTTTTATTAAAATGGCATATAGAACTTCATAAAACAAGCAGATTTTGATAATTAACCTTAGGGCAAAACTCAAAGATAACTTGGATAAAATCAATTGAAAACGAATGTCGCATTATTTGATACAGCATGCATTGTGAGCAGTAAGTATTCATTATGTTAGAAATGGTTTATTGTGAGTTATTAATAACGCATACATACCCGCAACTATCTTGACATTTTCATTCTTGTTACATTTAGTATGAATATGATTTACCTTTAAAGTCCATTCATTCATTTTTTAAGTATTACGCAATAATAGGTGTCTTTTTTTAAACACGTAAATAAGGTTCATCTCTTTAAATGGCACATCTATGATATAGACATTTTTCATGTAACATTTATTGTACGTTTACGTTAACTCAAATGTTCAGTAATTCGACCAGTTTCTAGAGAATTATTACATTGCTTAACTTTCCAAAAAATTACCGTCAGTTTTGTCACAGTAAACATGTTCATTATGGCATTGAACTTGCAAAAATACTCGACAGATGGTAAATAAAGTCTATTTATGAATGTCGTTTAGTTTATACTGTAACAAAGGCCTTTAGATTTCGTATTTCACAAACTAGCGTTGCATTTATGTATGTGTTGCTTGATAATTTAATGCACAAAGAAATAAAAAGCTACCAATTTATAAAATATTTTAATTAAAGACAACTAAATGATATCAATGTGTGATCTCAAAGAAAGATATTGATGTTTCAATAAATCACAAATATTATTAAATACTACACTACAAATGAAATAAATACAAACACTAAACTAGAAAACTTATTTATAACAATTTAGAATTTTCACACAAAAATGGATACCTTTATTAACAGACGTCCAAATAGTTGTAAACTGCATATTGCTTTAAATTCGTTACTCTTTTACTAAAACACAGCTGTTTTAAATGTTTGTCGGTGTCAGATTTCTTTCTTGGTCGTTGTTTACAAACAATAAATTGTAATTTTACAATACAAACTGTTTATGTAGTGACGTCGTACTTGTTGTGATATAAAGTTATGAATTAATATGCTAGTAGTTCTCAAAGAGTGCGGCACTCATTTTATTCATGTTATCTTTGAGTTTCGGCCTATGGTTCCTTAATAAAAGTCGCTTATTTTATGGCGTTCCATAATCCGTTTTAATAAAAGATTCAATTCCCATAACAACCTGTATAGAAATACACAACTATGACTTAAATTTTAAATCACAAGAAGTTGAGTCGTGCCTATCGGAGTATAGTAGCGATGAATACTAAAGATTTTGTCGTTAACTACTATATAATAAAATTTATAAATTATTCTTGAATATTCAAAGATTTTTTAGTATTATTTTGGGAATGCTGCGCAATAACAAGTTAACTCCAACTTTTTTTCTATACTAAATATACCTTGCAAATAAATTTTATCTAATTTCTTTTTCCTAAGCTACCAACATTTCTAGACAATTTCTAACTAACAAGATTACTTTTTGGTTAAAATTCCTGAATTGGAAAAAATGGAAGATCATTGGAAATAAGAGTAAACTATAAAAAATACATTACGAAATTGGTGAACATTGATTTGAAACGGGCCATAATATTTCTTTGGAAAGATATTAAGATTATTTCCATAGGGAAGCTGCTAACATGGAATGCAATAATGAAAACTGTATTTTTAAGAATTATTTGTTTTTTATTTTTTCTGAATTGTCACGTTGATTTAACCACTTTCTTCTGCTTAATAACAAAGAAGATAGATATTTTCTTCACAATGCTGCGTATATTGAATATATTCATTCAGATATTTCTTGTTCAGTTATTGAGCTAGTTTAAATCATTTGACAATGTTTTAGGGTTTTAGCCTTTTGTAAAAGTGTTTCTTTGCTAATTAATGATTATTTTCTATTTTAGTCCATATTTAGATTTTGGTATACATGAGGTGTCACAAGAAGAACGGAATTGTTTGCATAACTTGAAAAAAGGTTGTAGTGGACAACATATTTTTGGTAACATCACGTCACACCCTTCCTCTATCTGCGCTACGTTTGGAATCGACCGGTTGCGCCAATTTAGAGTATTGCAGTAAAGAGTGAACACGTACGACCGCATTCTGCCGGCAAAATGACTAGAATGAAAAGTGAACAAGGAATTAACTTTAAATTTCTTGTGAAACTTAATAAATCGGCCACAGAAGCTTTTCAAGTATTAACGGAGGTTTATGCGGATTATATACTGCCTAGAGCACGTGTGTTTAAATGGTATAAACAGTTTTCAGAGAGAAAGGACAGTGTGAAAGATGATGAACGTTCAGGACGCCCAAGGTCTGCGATTACTGACCGAAAAATGGCCAAAGCTCGTGATGTGACCGGCGTGACCGATGCTTCAGGTTAACGTGGATAGAAAAGCTGTTCAGCGCATTTTACTGAGGAATTGAGCATGAGAAAACCTTGTGTGAAGGTTGTTCCACAAGTTCTGTCGGAAGATCAAAATCAGTGCCATAAATATGTGTACGCGGACACACTAGAACGCATCAGAAACGTACAAATTTTTTTGAATCTGTTACTTCTGATGAAACCTGGATTTTTACAAACGACCCTGAAAGTAAGTACCGGTCGATATAGAGGAAGCATCCAGAATTCCCATGACAAAAAAATGCTCGCATGTCAAAGTCCAAATTCAAGATAATATTGCTTGTCTTCTTCGACATTAGAGGAATTGTAATGATTGAGTAGGTTCCTAATGGTCAAACGGTTATTCGGCACTACTACATTGAGATACTGAAAAGACTTCGTCAAACAATTAGGACAAAAGGTCACCGTTGTGAAGTGATAAATGGCTATTGCACCAGGAAAATGCATCTGTTCACAAGGTTATATCTGTGAAATAGTTTCTGGCAAGCAAAAGCATTATTCGCCTAATTTAGTTCCCCGTGACCTTTTTTATTTTCTAAAGTTAAGTCTTGCATTAGGAGAACCCATTTTTTCTCTGTTAAAGACGCTTCTGAGTGGCCTTCCAGAAAGTGAGTTCCAGAAATGCTACCAGCAAATGGAACAACGAATGCAGAAGTGTGTGAATGCTGAAGGAAACTTCTTCAAAGGTGATAACATCGCGGGTTACTAGTTATGTACGTACACTTCTTTGTAGGAACAGTCCCGTTTTTTGTGTCGTACCTCGTATGATAATATATTATTAATGTTATGCGCTTTTATGTTTAATCCTGACATTTAATAATGGGTGTAAGTAGAAATTTGTTTGGTAATCTAATGCTAATTTCAAAGCCCCTAAGGTAATTTGATTTATTCTGTTTTCATCTACACAAATTTAAGTAAATGAAACTTCTCTTTGTTTATTTATTTACATCTTTGATGTAGCAGCATACTTACCTTAAGTATATAATTTAATGCGTTGTTTTTACTTCCCACTGATTTTGTTTTTCATAATAAATATTTTTAAATAACCTGAAATAAATACTGAAATAGTACTGATATAATTTTTATAAACAGCCAGAAGCTTGCTCGCGTAATTTACCAATGTGGCAAACATCATGTAAGCAATCAACTTTTGCTTGGCAGAGGTTTGCGGAATTGCAAACTACAGTCGAGACTTAGTCAAGTTTCAGCATTAATTGTGGTGAATGTAAGCATTTTTAGTTTTTAATAAGTAAAAGTTTTTCGAAGATTTGTTTGCAACGTCATTAATTAATCTTACAACATCTAAGAAATTGCCATAAATATATTATACAATATAAAATGTGCGAAGCCGCATTTCAAATGTAAGTTATGAAGTTCCATGACTATCAAATTAAAATAGGATTCCATAAACTGAAAGTATGTAACAAAAGTCCTATAAAATTTTTAGTTAGAATCAAGTGTCGCATATAACAACGCCGTTAGTAGTAAATAAACTGAGTTTATTTCTTACATATCACGGTTCTTGGCTAGATAATGTTTATGGCACATTCTTAGCCAGTAAACAGGGAGCTTTTATGCTCCCCGATAAGAATGGTGGAAAACTTCAATTGTATTTTTGCCACGGTCTTCCACAGTTGCAAATGAGACAGCTGAAAAATGGCAATAATAAATCACACAAAAGACCCTTTTTAAATCTTAAAGACTGACAATCCTGATGGCAATCACCTAAAGGCTATTATCTAAAGCACCATTAGTCAGGTCCGATTAAATTACGGCTTTGTGTTCATTTCCTGATCAAGATTTTAATTTCCGAACTTCGTGGTTTTGATTATTCGGATAAATAATCCCCATGTAGTTTTTGTGGTTTATTGTTACTCGTCATTTATAAGAGGAATACTTTTTTTCTCATTTACCATTTACACTTTAAATAACTACAGAATAAAGCAATTAAAAGCTTTAAGGATTTTCGTTAGGGATTTGATTAAAAGTTAAAAATCCTGAAGCTTATATACGCATTTTATGAACGAAGCATTCGTTTAAGTAAATTATTTGCTTTATAATTCTAAAACTATTGACATACGTATCAAATTTGTTTGTTCTGCATTAGTAACGTAAACTGTGTTTGTTCTAGAATCGAGAAAATCTTACAGTACAGACAACTGCTATTTCATTGTGTTGAATTATCCACAGACTTAGATATTGAATATGCACCCGCACGCTAACAATGTGTTCAATCGAGAGTTATGAATTTCTACAGTAAATGCCTTGTCTCGCATCAAAGCTGCTGGTTATTTATTTCGAATTAAGTATTAACATATATACAGGAGAATTATACTCCAAGAATTGTATTTAATGCTTCTGTAAATGAAACAATTTACACCTTCGTTAAATAAAAAGTTCACTAATCAGATCTAAAGAATATTTTATAGAAGAGATCATTCGCCTAAATTACATATTTTAATAAAAATATCATCTTATATTGTAATTTGTGCAATTTACGTATATACGTTTGTTTCAATGAAACGCCCGTTTAATTATTTTTTAACTGCTAAGAAAAATGGAGTTTTGCGTAAGTTAAGATTGAATTAAAGCAACTCAATTTATGAAAAAACTAATCAAAAGGTAGATTCGGCTAAGATTACATTTAAAAAATGATAAACAATATAACATTAATTTAACAATTCAGCAGACAATTAAACTAACATTTGAGTTAGAATGTTTGGTAAAATGGAAATAGCCTTTTGTAGAAACAACAAGGATAGCTGCAAAAGTAAATTTGTTCCCCTAAAGTATGCTTTTCAGACATTCCTTTTGAAAGTGGCGATTCTTGCTTCGCCTTTAAAAAAGTTACGGAATTCCCATAAGGAGAAGCAACTTTATTCAGGATCGTGGGTGTTTAATTTTCTATGAAATGCGTCATATTTGTTATTTTAGTTTGGTCAAGAGGGGCTTGTACAAGAGTTGATCTAAACGCATTTTTAAAACGTTCCTGAAGTTGTATTAACATTTATTAACAAGTGAGTGCAGATATCTCTACTAGCTATTTATCACCCTTTATATAAACGAAATAATGTTTAGTAGATTATGAAAGAATGACAAAGGGTTGTTAAAATATACGAAAAGTTTCTATTATATTAAACTAGAATGGTAAGTGAAATTTCCCAACTTGAAGTTTGCATGTTGAGATGCTCAAGTTACCCGAGGCTTGAACTGCAAGCGATGCAAGTACAGTCACAACCTATTACCCAAAGTATGAAGTGAATGTAACAGGCATAGATGGGTAACACCAGCCTACTCCATTAACAGACAAGGCTAGTAAATAAACAAAAACGCCAGATCGTACAAAAAAATGTACTGAACTAACACAAATGTTTGAGCTTGTTTTGAAATTGTATTGTAAATTTGTGATTTAGTTTCATTTTTATATTTTTTGGTTGTAGATAATTTAGTTTATATTATAAAATTTATACCATGTATAGATTGTTACATTGGAGTGTAAGTTGATTGTCACTACATATCCGCTTGGATTTAAACTTCTTCAGAACCTTACTGATATTCGTGTTCCACATTTTTTATTTCGTATTCGAATACACAATTTTCGTGTCAGCATCATATTAAAAATGTGTTCGCTCTAATTAATTAATTAGTAACTTAATGATTTCGACATGCCGGTATTTAAATGACACATAATTAAGTAGTTCTATTCCTCATTATTCTATTTTTCGTTATTCTACTACCCGAAAGAACGAAGATTGGTGTACCCGACCAATACCAAGAGTAAGTTAGTTATTAGTATAATTTAATATTTAATACAGTCCACTTAATTTAATTCATCTATCAGTTTAGCGTATTTTATATCATTTAAACTGTTTTTGTTGTTTAATCTAGCGCCATGCCAACACGCATTTTAATTATAATAATTACAGAATTGTAAGTAGTCTTTCTAAAAAAAAGTGTAGATAAAAATTTTTATTTCATTTATTCATTCTTTCAGATCAGATAATTTAAAACCATTTGGAAGCTATGTTAACTATAAAAGGAACGATAATAGGTTTCTACCAATTGGAATGACAGAAATAATGTTATTTTACAATTAAAGCAGATATTTGCAATACGTTTGCAAACTTTTTTGCATCTGTTTATTCTCCTCATGATAATAATGAAATGATACAAAATATTGGTCACTTTTACAATAATACTTGCTCGCTATCCAGTATGGATATAAATTCAGACTTGGTGTTTAACAAACTATCAGCATTAAAAATTGGTTTAACTTAGGTGCTGATGGTGTTCCAGGATATTTTGTATAAATGTGTTTGCCAACACTCTTACTGCCTCTCTCTATGTTATATAACAAATCTATAAATTTAGGGATTTTTCCGCACTTTCGGAACACCGGGCTTATAACACCGTTTTTCAAAAGCGGGAGTAAATCTGATTGCAAAATTACAGACCAATACTTATTCTATCCGATGCTGAAGGGATTCTAGATTCTATTGTGACTGATAAAATCTTTAACACGTTCAGACTAATCACAACTTCACTTCACTCAGACAAATTTACTTTTGTACACTCGTTATATTCGTTCGGCATTTGAACATGGTCAACAGCTCGATACGATATATACAGACATGTCCACAGCGTTTGATCAAGTCACAAAAGCTGAACTTATAGGAAATTTCTAATCCTCTGTTTTATTGGATACAATCCTTCTTGAATCCTTGTTGTGAGTTTGTACGTTCATCCTATAATTAATCTAAAAAATACTGGTTACTTCAGGTGTTCCACAGGGCAGTCAATTGGGACCGATCCTGTTTTCCTTATTTATTAGTGATGTTGTTAGTGTTATCAAATTTTCTAAATGTCTACTTTTTGTTGATGACATGAGATTATTTTGCAGTGTATCATCTATTTAGGAAATACTTTTCTGGTGTAATCAAAACAATATGCATTTAAATATAAATAAATGCAAGATTACAACCTTTTTCAGATTAAATCATACTATTTACTGTGATTATATGTTTTCAATAGTTAAATCGAAGCTTCTTACAGTGAATTCGATCAAAGTCCTTGGCGTATTATTTGATTCTGAACCAGCCTTTAAATTGTATTACGATCTAATCATAACTAGATCGTTTCAAATGTGTAGTTTTATTCGTCTGTAACATTAATGCTATAATTATTCTTGACAATAACTTCGTCCTATCTGTATTAGAATATTGTATCCCAATCTTATATAGAAAGGTTCAAAGACAAATTATTAACTTTCTTCTACTCCAAGTAAATATTAACAAAAATACGTTCTCCTACATGGAACGTCAAGATATTCTCGCATTGAGTCACTTGTTGAAAGACGTAAAAAGTATTCAATATTCTTAATAGTAGAATAGATTCCCGCGAACTTGTAAAGTATATAGCTATGCTGGTTTCAACTCACGGAATAAAACTTCTTTTGTTCTAAAGTTTAGTATAACTGAATATGGAAAGTATAATTTCATTCAAAACATTTATTAAATAATTACAGTGCAAATTTTGATTTCTTTTCAAGTACTTATAATCAGTTGTACACCTATTTAAAGAATATTTAAAAAGTATCTATTAAAGAATTAGGTTTTAATTATCCTTTTCCTTATTATATGTATATATTATGTTAAATACTACAGTAAATTTTTGATTAAGTGTTAATTTGTAGTAGTATAAATAGCTGTGTTATTGTTTTCGTCGTACCCGCTATATTTTTGTTAAGTAGTACAACGCGACACACCAATTAGGTTGTAACCTATAGATATTCAATGATTAAATAACTAAAATAAAATAAAAAATAAATAACGAATTTGGTTTTCATAGATCCTTCAAGTTTGTTCTAAGAGACAACTCCAAACAAATTTTGCACAACGTTTCCTTTTTTATATACAACATTGATTTTTACCCGGTTTGACTTGAAAATAAATAGACTGACAAGTGAACTCACTCTGGATTACGCTATGTAGACTTAGCTACCAGGGAACCCGTCATCTCTCAAAGCTGCACATACTTTATTTATGGTCACACCTTTATTGGAAATTGTAACATTTTAGACTAGAGGAGAAGAGCAGACGATATTAGAAAAATGCAACTTACGGGTCTTGTTCTATGACGTAGTGGCTTGTACCGCATTTTTATTTAAATATTTTATTTAAAATCTGATTCAATCGTGGATTTTAAAAGAATTTAGTTTTTGGATAGTTTCTTATTTCACAATAGGTTCATATCAAATAATACTTGGAAAATTAGGTTTGTGCCCGGAACTACACCAAATAGAGTACAAGTCTTTCATATTTACTGCAGAGTTAAACGAATCGTAGGTCATTTCTGTGCTATTCATCTTTTTCAAATGACTTACACTTTTAGCTACCACACACTTGTATTCGCGAAGTTTCCATACGCTATTTTTATCAAATAGCATATTATGCAGGTAACTCTTCTTCCTCTGTTACTTTTCCTCCAACTACTTTTAGCAATAGGTCTAAAAATACTTGTACCTTTAAGTCACATTAGCCTCTTCACCTTTTGTCACATAGAGAACTTTAAGTAGGTGTACATTATTAGATGTGGTAATAAATATAAAGTAATTACGTCAGAACCTTAATTCTACATATGTACTAAACTTCAAAAGTTTCCGGCCTAATCCAGATTTAGAAGCTTAAAATTTAAAATACCACTTTTACTGGGTTTTGTATCTTGAGGTTTACGTAAGGCCAGAATAACTTATTCAAATTCGATATTTATTTATCAAACCAATATTTCGGCTATAATTGTATTCTTCATCAGCGTAATAAATGTGTAAAATTGTTACCTTGATGAAGAGTATAATTGCACTTGAAATATTGATTGCTAAATAAATGTAGAATTTGAATAAATTACTTTGGCTTTATAACAATCCTCAAAATAACAAAATCTAGGTACCTAGCAGAAGGCATCAGCTTCCCCTTCAAAAACATTTTTTATTTATTAATATAGTCCCCTTACATTGTCACACATAACATCTCTTTAATAACGTCTCTAAAGTTTAACAAATTTATTATAAACATAACTGGAATAATATACATTAAAGAAATATTTTTAAATATAATTTAAAAATTCCAGAATTCTACAGTTAAATTTATTTCATGCTTTTTGTTTTTGTCGCTCGAAAATAAATGTCGTTATTTTTGAATTTGCTAGCTTTTCTATCGTAGATATCGTACGCCGGTAATGCTTTCAATCACTATTATCGATTTCATAAGATGGACTTTGAAACGCATGAATCCTTGTTTACTAACAAATTCTTGCTTTGTTTAATATTCTCGGGTGCAGTTAATGGTTTCACGTACCAGCTGATTGTTTAAAAAGATCGCAGTGTTTACTTGGGTTATATTTGTGAGATGAGACGAACTAAACGTCTACAATATTGGGTGACGGAGACCTAAAAGTATCTTTCTTATCTCACAATTACCAAGTTAGGTGACGAGATAGAGAATATAAATTTTCCATCCGCATGGATTACTACGCTACATATTTGCAACCAAACGGGTACGTAAAACAAAATTACTAACGTTAACTATAAAGTTCGAAAATTAATAAAGTTTCAACTTAACCAGTTCGAAAACAAACTATTCTTCTATTCGGTTTTAATTATGAAAATTAAAGCATTACATTCATAAAGCGTTAAAAGAACGCATATTCTGGATAGTATGCAATTTTTCTTAACGATTTAAAGACAAAATGCGTACTTTTCATTCAAACTTCGTTGCGGTAATTTATATCGTACAAGCGGCTTATTACGCTTATAAATCACAAGCTACGGGTATAATTAATGTGATACTGTTCAAATGAAATTTGAAAGTATCCTCGGACGAGTAATTATTCAAATGCTGTTTGAATACACTCTGTAAAAATAGTCGGCAAACACAAGTGTTTATATGATTTTCAATTTGATTTCTGAGAGAAAGAATAAACACATTTATTGACATTTTTCGTTAAAATACCAGATAAATAAACATTTTAAGCTAAATAATTATTACAATTTGTTTAATAATTACTAACAGTAGATTTGAATATACAACAATTGCATAATTCGTGATAGATTAGCTAATATAACTAAAAATAAGTCTTGGAACAAACTAAATCAAAAATATAAATTATACAGCTCATTATAATGGTTAATAAGAAATTAGAAATAAATTAACATTTTGAATATTATTCTAAATAAGCTAATTATAGCGATTTTAAATTACAAAGGTTGCCTATTTGTGACGTATTATAAACAGGTACGATTCGATAAGAGGTAACGCAACCTTGCAGTTATTTATTTTCATACGGGAAGACCAAAGTTTATGAACTCGTTGTCTAGATAAATGAATGTTTAAAAAACAAGAACTGATTATCTTTCTTTAAGTTGTATAACCTTTGATAACAGATGTAATTAAAATGAACTAGTTTATACAAGAATAAGCAAGTTTGCAGACGGAAGCGATTTTAAAAATACATACAGGAAGTTCAAAAGTAAATTAAACTAAGAATTCAAAGTATTCAATATAAATCGAAATAAAATACTGCGGTTCTTAGTAAGTTGTTTAAATTATAGAATTAGTGAAGTTTTTGAAAGTTATTTCTAAAATTCCTTCATATTTAAACCAAATTAAGTAAAAAAAAAACAGGAAGGTTAATTTTACTCTTCCAAAACTCATTACATACTAAGTTGCCTATTTATGTGGATGCTTAGTATAGTGATTACATTTTATAAATCTTGTACAGATTGTTTTGTAATACCTGTATTAATTATATTATATATCAAGATGGTTTATTTATATTTAATTATGCTACAATCAATAGCATATCTTTATTCAACTTTGAAATAATAAAGGCCTACATCTATATCTTCAATTAACAAATTATTAACGTCAGATTACAATATTCTTAGCAGGTCTGCTTCAATAACATCAGTAATCATAACCTCCATACCTACGCAGTCGGGCACTAACATTGTGTCTACTCCAAGAGCATCTGCTATAGGCTATTAACATATAATATCTTATAATAAACTTAGTTAAAAATAAATATCACATTTCCATTGCCTCTTGTGCAGATCATTATGGATTTAGGCGACCACCGAATGCCTTCAATAGTTTACCAAAGCCATAAGGCCGAGTATCGCTTCTCGAGAGAGAAATGATATTTTCACCGAGGTTTGTATACTATTTTATTCATAATAATTCAAAATACCTTTCAAAGGTTGAAATTATTCATAGAATTAATAACAAGCGTTCACTAGTTTTATGGCACATGCTGTTGTTGTTAACAAGTATGGTTATAATATACGTACCCTTAAAAAAGACTGTAATCAACTGAAAAGCGCTTCGAGTGTTTTAATTAAAAATATATTAGCGGATATTTAACGAGTGTTGTCACAAGCTGAATTGAAAATAAGGCATGCGATAAGTTCGGCCGGCAAAGCTACAGTTAAGCGAGGCGGGGTTTACCGGTATTTTCGAGGTTGAATTGTAGGTTACGTCAAAATCGGGAAATGTGGGCACCACTGTTCTCTATTCAAGTAATGTAGAGCAGAAATAGTTTACGGGGAACGCCCCATATATCAAGATGTCCGAGACCTACCTTGAAACCGGATATAGACTCCTACGGTAATGCAGATTCGGGATATAGTTGAAGCTGAACGAAAATATTCTAAACGGCAAGTACTAATCCTTTTTGACGGCTCCTGTATATGAAGGAGTTCTAAGTCACTATTAACGTAGGGGTGAGTCCCCCCTTCGTCGTATATTATTATTCAAAGGTCGATATTGGTAATCAAAACAAGAGGGTACTGAAATTGGTATATCCTGTATATTAAATGGATCTATTTAAAGGGTTACTACAACTTACAGGTCCAATTGACACTGAACAAAGGTTAAGACGGTACTTTAATTTTTTTGAGTAAATGATGACAAAGGTGTAGAATTTTATCACCCGGTATATCGTTACTATATTTATTCACAAAAATATAATATTATGAAAGTTTTAAATTTAACTCGAAACAAATGCCTTAACAACTTTTTTTCTAATAAGTTATTGGATCTAACTTATCTTTATTGTGCAGCTAATTTAACGTTAAGGGTTTAGTGAAATTTATATTATTAAAATAAGAACAATAATTTTGCACTAAACAAGTTTATAAAATTTAATCAGCACTCCATGACACAGTATAACACCGTAATAACTTATAAACAATCAAAATTAGTCAAAATAGGCCTTAATCTAAAAACATAAAATATTGGTTAACGGGAAAGTGGTTCGCAATTTTACTATACAATCAGATAGCCCTTTGGGCCGAAAGCGGTTATTTAGAATTAACTTGTAACTGGCGAAGCTCTTTTACGTCAACGACATCATAATAAAAATTGAGATATACGCGAAACAAAATTTGGGTACCCTGTAATAACTTTATAAAACAAAGTAAATTAATAAGCTGCAATTATTACGTTGTTCAATAGTTAATTTTAACAACTTATAGTTACTATTTCAAATTTACAACTAAAACAAAATTGACTTAGCAATTTTATATAGCTTTTAATGCATTCGCTTCGCAAGAGTTCAAATAGGGAATCAATGTCCCTTATTTAATTACAACTGAGATTATTCAGTGATGGTTAAACAGGTATTTTTGCACACGCTAAACGTATATCTCAGGTCTCTACTGGATGTATAAGGAAACATGGATAAAAACTTATAATTACGATGTTATTTACGATAGGGGAAACGTTTTCTACTTGTCAATTTTTTTTAAAAACCCAAATTTCAAATTAGTATACTATTTTGCGCAATTTTCGACATTTATAACACGTTCCACTGTACGAATATGAGTATGAATAACTGTATATAATAAGCACTTGAAATTATTTTTGGTTCTAGTTACAAATATTGTATATTTTGTAGTCCTTCTGTAGTCTTTTTATCGGGACATTAAAATAGTATTAAACTAAGGAAAAGAATATTTTATGTACAGTCACACCTGTAAAATAAATTAAGGATGTTGCAAAATTGCAAATAAGTAATTTAAAAAAATCTCACAGGGTTATTAAAATATTTAATAATGTATTTTTCAGAATTCAAAATTAGATAAAAAGTCGTTTTCGTTCTACTGGTTCCTTGATAATATCTTTTCACTTTTACCCTCTGTTAATTTTACAGCTATTAGGTACAACATTTTATCTTTACTATTACTCCTAGAATCTATGCAAGCAAACTCGTTTTGTTTAAAAAGGCTTATATCCTTTATATTTATATATTTTTCCTTCAGAATTTTGATAATTTTCAGTTTTAAATTAATTTTTATAATAATTTACCGGTTATTTTACTTAGAATCTACAAAACACACTTGTTACTTCACATTTTTTGTAAGATGTCATCATCTTAAGTTTGTTTTTAATTTTAATTTATCTCGTTTTACCTTTTAAACAATATTTTATTATACTGTAACATTTCCAGCGAAATATGCTAATGTGAAAAAGCGACGCAAAATTCGATATGCAACAAATACGTGTGTCTTACTTTTCCGCGAAAATGCCAAAAGATTAAATTTATCAGACATTTTAGAAGACGATAAAAAGTGAACCGGGAGTTTAATAACCCGCATGTAAATAAAATGTAATTAAGTAAAATTTAAAGATAGCGAAATATTACGTAATAACTAAAGTATTATGAAACCGTTCAAAAGTGCATAAAGATTGCTACTGACATAAATAACAAACATAAAGCAATCTTAAAACCGAATGTAATTGATTAGAGAATATTAATTGGAATTGCGCAATATTATTTTATAAATAAATTGCTAATCAAAGCATATAAGCGATACGCTTATCAGTAAGTGTAAGACCGAATAACAATTATCAAAAACGTTCGAAGAACAGAGAGCGAAGTATCAAGTTCCTGTATGAAAGAACGAAGCTTTCAGGCGAAAGGGAGCAGTTCTTGCAGTCCCTTGCTAGAGCTAACACCGTGGAGCTGTTGCAACTCCGTGCCCGAACTAAAATCGCGACATTCTGTAGATAAGGAATAGGCGCATATCTGCCGAGAAGGCCGAGATATGTCTATTGAATTAAAAAGCGCTTTGTTAATTGCAAAGAACGCAAACCGCCCGTATCTATTTGAGTATATTATAATTTCAAAACCGTCGTCGCAGAATTTAAAACTGCGAAATTAGCTCAGCCATCCGAAGGGGTGAAACCCTCTTTGAATTATCCGATCCCGTCTAGCTTATTGTCGAGAGCTGGCGAGTTTGTCTATAGCTGAAGGTTCCCGACAATAAAGCCACTCGAACGTTGTGTTGTCTTTGTAGCGAACGTATAAGCGTCACTAGAGCCCATACAGACGCCGCCGTCAAACATATGTGTTGTCTATGTAGCAAGAGCCTGTTTAACGTCAGCAACCCCGTGATACCTTCATCTACCATGTGGCATCGGTCACTAGTAGACCAAGGAATTATCTCCCTGAACCGTCTAAGTCATTTTACGAAAGGAGCACGCCCGCGAGCGCCGTAGCCCCTTTCGCACCTGGAAAGATACTGAACTCGTTTAATAAAACTTCACAAGTAACAGGCGAACACAAAATTCTACCGAATGTAGCGCGCTTCTTGCAAGGGACCCAAAGCGACGCTGTGCGTCAGTCAGCATTACCTTAATACCGCGAATGCCTTATTTTACTTTGATAGCTTTCAATCCTAACAAAATACAATTGTTTTATTTATTACTGTTAATTATCCATTATTGTAAATATGTATAAAGTATCAGAAAGTATTAATTTGAATTATCATTTCCGTTATTATGAATAAAATTACTTTTGAAGGTT
>JAHWXV010800253.1:0-15654 GCA_024586415.1 Phrixothrix hirtus
ACTTTGTTAATTAAATTTAGTAATTAAATCATGTTTTACCGATCTTGTGCAATATTAATCGTCTGTATCGATATATTTTGATACAGAAAATATGAATATCGATTTGACGATTAATCAAGATCTAGGGAAATCGTGACAATTTCTAATGACCTCTCTATTAAGTTTAATAAGTTCTACCATATTAAACGGAAATAGTTTTTTTTTAACATATGTTACCAAGGAATGGATCTTGCATTTACGTGAGCGACAGATCCACCAAGTGTACAGTTAAATCCATTGTAAATGCCCAGTTTACTTAAATATTTCAAGAATGGGCACATTCTAACCCCATTCTCTGTACTTGCTAATGAGGTTCTGATGACTTATTGAGATAACAAAATCATTAAAACGTAGGTATACGAGTACAAGTAATTTTAGCGAACTGTATACTTGTATACTTTTTCAAATAAATAAAGGATAACTTGTTGATTTCCTAGTTTATTGAATATATTTTTTTAACTTGATTTTAAATTATACACACTTTGTTTTAAAATTGTATGTCTTTTTTTAAAGAAAAAATACGTATCCCAATTGCTGTTTTTTGGTTAATCTTGAAATTCTAATTTAAATATTTCCTAAGTATTAATTCTCTAGATTTGTTTGGCTTGTCAAAAATTAGTTCCCCTTAATAAAATTTATTAATAATTTCTATCTATGCGTTCTGAATTTAGTTGTTCATTTTCGTCAAAAACGACCGGAACAATTAAAAACCATTAATATTGAAAACGCTAGGAATTGGGTATAAGGAACCCCCAACTTTTCGAAATATAATTTTATATTGAGTTGAAAAATTTGTTAATATACCTGACATAATATTAAAAAAAATATTGGTTTTACACCTGTTAAGCTTTGCAGGAACAGTAGAAATGTATGAACACCAAGTGTATTACCAATGATTTCTTTTATAATTTTAAAAATTTATATTAACGCAAGGTCGCTATGATAAAATTAGAATGAAAATTATATCAATCGTAGGCTGGTTTGCTATTGATATTTTGAAAGTGGTAAGAAGTATAAGGTGAACAGTATATTTTTAGAAAGATAATTTTATAATTTTCTCATAATTGTATTTAGAATCTAAACATATGAAAATATATATTTTAAAAGATAAATTGATACCCGAATAATATTCTATATACTGTGTAAATATTTTTAAAATTCCGCAAACACGAAATACCCCATATAAATAATTAAAAACAATTTTTAGAATAAAACCAATTTCATAATATTAATAAAAATATCATGATTAATCCGTTTTATTGTCAGAAAAACATAGCAATTTTATATTTACAATTTAACTAAACTTTCTCAAATATTCTAAGCTGTACTATTATCCTAACAAACGATCGGAATGTCATTAATGAATTCTTGCGTTAATATGTCGAGTTTAGAATGTGACTTTTCGTAGAAAACTTGTCTAAAGTGGGAATATCCATTGGATTTGACTGTACAAGGCGTTCGAAAAATCAAATCAAACATTTGAAATTTCGACTTCATATAGATCACTTATTTGAAATAAAACATACTGAAACGAAACTAGTTAATTGTTTTAAAATGTTTATTTATATTCACTAAAAATTACAATATACACTTAATTATTTAAATATTTGTTTCACAATCCACTAACAGCAAATATTTATATTTCTATTAATGTATATTTATATTTATATGTGTATCAGTAATGAACAGTACAAGATCCTGACAAAAATTAATCTAAGAGAATTTAATCTGCTGTTTATATAGAAAAGATAAATTCTAGAACAATATCAGAAGAGTCCACAATATTACTCATAATAATGATGCAATAAATTGTAATACTATGACTCATTGCTGACCTAATCAAATTGACAGGTATCGGTTATCGGTCATTGTGTTATATCACTTATTCTATTATAAAAAAAATTCTAGATGATTCTAGAATTTTCCATTTATTGTTTCTAATTTTTGTTACAATACCATAATTTATAGTTGTAATAAATTTCTTGTTTGATTGCCTTTCGATAGATGTGAGTTTACCCTACCCTCAAATGGCACCCTTCTTGAGTTATTTAGTATTTTCTATGACATAGTGAAAAGTTACGTAGTTGTTGGGTATAGTATGCTATATCATCTGTCAGCTTAACTTTCCGTATTAGTGCCATAGTGTCGTAGTATAAAATTGTTTAAAGATGAATAATTATTCGAATGCAGATTTGTTAAATATATTTTATATCCGTGCAATAGAACATGTAGAAGATCAATCCGGGAGAAATTTATAACTATTATAACATAAATTTATAACATAAGTTACCATGTGGGGTTCTCCCAAACCCCTATTAATACTTAGGTCATTTGACCTTGGAGAGTAAAGAGCATTCATTTCCTAGAAAATTAATTGAACTAAAAACGTTATAGATTTGTATTTACATACAATACAGAGCTAAACATACTATAATTAATAGCTTAAATTAATCACATGCCTCTTCTCAGGAAATTACATGCAAACAACTTTCACAAATGTTTTTCATATGATTTAAACATATCTTTTTATGGCACTTCACACAAAAGAATTTTGTTTTAACGTCTTTATTTCTCGGACACACGGTACATCTTGATTTAGACGCTGACGGCTCTGCATTAGGACATAATTGTTCTTATTCTTTAACTCCGCTGTATTTGGCGGCTTTTGTTCAAATATGTTTGGGGATATGTGAATCAATAGCTCTCTTACGAAACTTATCATTCAAAAGACTAAATCCCAGATCTTGTAAATGTTCTCTTCTTAGTATTTTCTTCTGTAAATTATTAGCGGAATATATTATTTGAGTGTTGATACCGGAGATGTCTAAAATTCTGAAAAATAACACAAGAGGCCAGCAGTTTGCTTTCCTTAATGCGCAATAAGTTCCACAAAGTTTATCTACAATGTTAATACCTGCCTTGGTAAAGTTATAGAATGTTATAATATGTGGTGTTTTATCAAGTTCGGTCGCTTCGTCAACTGATTTGTCTTCTTTACGGAAACTTGAAATAAGCAATACATTTTTATTTGTTTTGGGAACGTATGAGACTAACATAATGTCATCTTGGAATGCAAAAACAGATGTTTTGACGCTTCTTCGTTTTGTAGCAACAAATTCAGTTGGCAGTTCTCTTTTATTTTTTATTAAAGTACCAACAGATTCTTCTTCAATAGACTTCTAGTAAGTGGAATACTAGAGAACCAGTTATCCGCTGTTATGTTTCTCCCTGAACCTTCTATTTTATTTACGAGCCGCATCACAATATCAGCTACCGAATTTGGCACTTTATAAGGACCCTGTGTTTGAATACCTGTATACATCTCCATGAAATATGTGTACCACGTTCTTGCATCAGCTAGAGTAAATATTTTGATGCCATACTTCGCGGGTTTGTTTAGCATGTATTGCCGAAAAGGGCATCTTCCCCTGAAAGCAACAAGTTGCTTATCAATTGTACGGTATTCAGAAACTAAATAATATTTTTGACAGTTCAACAAAAACACTTCAAAGAATTCTCTTACTGCTGCAAGTTTATCTATTTTCCTTCTCTCCACTCTTGTACTGATATTGTCAAATCGGATACATCTCAATAAAAACAAAAATCGATTTAAACTCACCGTTGAAGGGAAAATGTCAATGCAGAGTCTTCCTACATTCCATAAATCCCTTAAACTTTGATGTCTACCGCGTATTGAACCATCTAATACAAGAAGTCCTATTATTACTTTAATTTCAGTGGTATCAGTTTTATAAGCATGCCGATTGCTTTTATCTTTCGTGGATTCTTGTTCAATCTTTATATTCGTGTAATTTGTGACTAATTCAATAAGAACGTCGTCTATAAGTAAAGAAAAGCATTATAATGGAGTTTTACAACTTTTTGCCTGAGACTTTAGCCCTGGCAAATGGATAATTATATCTTGTTTACATGTTCTAACTCTTTTATTATTTGGTTCCTTTCTCCATTTTGTCTCCTTGTCTCTGCCTATATAAAAGTTGCCAGTTGGTACTGTATCACTATAGTCAGATTCATTTTCTTTATCACTGGATGATGCGGCAAGAAAGGTTTCTGGGTGACTATTATATTCTGATTCAGAATTATTTTCTGATTAGAATCGGAAATATCGTCAAGAATTTCATCATCCGTTGGAACTTCTTGATAAAGTTGCAAAAGCCTGATCTTTTCTTTATTCTCCATTTTGTTATAAAACCTAGTGGTATAACAGGAACTAGAAAAAAAATGAAACTGATCAATAAACAAAGAACGATAATTATACAAAAATAGCATAAAACTATAGTTTGTGGTAATATATAATTATTACAAATATGTAATTTATATTATAGCAGTAGCATATACCTAACTAACATATTTTATAATTACATAATTTGTATAATTATGTTATAATTACTTAAATAAAACTATAATAATGACAAATATTCAAAATAATTAACCGTACTTACAATTATTGAAGTTTAGCCAACTTATAAGATATCAAAAAAACAAGAACCTAAGTTACCACGTGGGGATCTGCAGTCACCCTCACGGAAATAATCTGTGATTATGTAATCCACAACACGCTCTGAATATCTATATATCACAGATTAATAGCTAATGATGTTTTAGGAAAATAGAAAATAGCTTAGCGGGGTAGCCAATCACAATACACAATTATAACTAAAATTGTAATAGTGGGGATTAGCTATACCACCACGTGATTTCTGCCGGGTTAAACGAACTAGTAACTAGTAATTTAGTTCTAAAGGTAATTCCAATTCACACCTAATAATTTAATAGAACTTAACTTAATGTTTTTGCACTTTCGGGACGAAGGCGCCAACTTTAGTCACTTGTTTCCATGACTAAAGCGACACTTTTAATCATAAGGGATTTAAATCTTTTAAATGCAACTAAATGTCTTATAGAATTGTAGCGGTAGAAACCATATTTAAAATCATATCCTAGAAAACCCACACCCATTTAAATTTTATTTTTATGTTCTTAGCAGCATCTATGTTTTTCAAAAAAAAATTCATTATATTAAACAGTATATTTACAAGTTATAATTTTTCTTAAGGACAGCTTTCACCTTCAAATTAAGAAATTAGCATTGAAAAAATTGACTTGCCATTCTGATTGACATCGAGCATTTGCTGTACCAATTTCGTCGGGCATTTACACTCATTAAAACGTCTTATGGACAGCCAAAAACACAATGCACGTTTCTCAGATATAGTTATTTACGATATATTTAAATTTCATGAACATTGCAGAGTGATGTTTCCTTGTCAGTAATATTAAAAACGTCAAAAATTCTGTCATAAATTTATTTATTATCTAGTTAATTTCACAGAAATATTAATTTGAAATACGTGTCTTTAGGACGTGTAGGTTTACTTTACATAATTTTTATTAAAATATATCTTGTCGAGCAGTTAGTTAATAACAAAAATAGAGACATCTGTGGTTTTTCTAAGGCTAAGGATGTGTGCATACCTACTTTAAAGACGTCTAACTCAAATGTCTATAATTTATATTTTACACAATCCCAAATTTCAATTATTGGAAAAGTAGAAACCAAACAGTACATGTTGATTGCAACATAGATTGAAAATTCATTTACAACAGTTATACGTTCATTTAATAGAATTGTCTTCGGCTTCATATCAATTGAAATAATTTAAATGAGATCCCATCTTTATGTCGCATCTCCCTTATTTATCATAACTATCAAAGTAATGGAGAAAAATTCACTGCTAGTAGACCTCTCCGTTATGTTTACAGTAGCGAGGCTATTTAGTATTTAGTAAATAATAGGTCAACTACCAATACTTAATTTTTGCTTTCTCTAGACAATGTAAGAATTTTACGTCACAATTCGGCAATTCTAAATAATATATAATGAATATTTATTTAAAACAGTTATTGCTAAACTAAGTTATAGTAATTTGTAGTTTTATTGGAAATAAAAATAGCATAATATTATTGATATTTGTATTTATTCTAATATAATATATAGCCTTTTGTAATTCACTTTCCAACAATCTTTTACAATTAATTCTTTAAAAATATGCAATTTTCATAATATTTGAATTAGAACGTTTTTTTATAAAGTGGGAATTTTGATTTCGTTGTATTTTCTCCTTTTGTGTCATGTATTTTGCATTAGTTTTATGTCTCGCCATAATAATTTCGTACAGTGACATAAATATTTTACTTAAACTACATGCTACTTGATTAAGTTATCAATTATATTGAACTCTAAATCTTAATTAACTACTCGTTTTACATATTCCAAAACTTATACCATTTTTTTGCATCCGATGTAAAGAAATGAGCCATGAACTATTTTCAGCGCGAAGTGTACTTTTCCTTCTTCAATGCCTAACCGAAATCAGGATATATCTTTCTTATGCATCGTAATAAAACATGTCTGACCATTGAATTTATTTTAAATTATTCAACGTAACGACCAAATGCCTGCAGATTGGTTATCAAATTCATTACATTGCATGAATTATTACAGTTATTTTTGCTTTTATGCCTAATAATTTTGCATTTATTTTCAGGTGGTTTTGAATATACAAAGATTCTGTTTTAGAAAATTTGTTTATCAATTCACTACTTTTTGAGTAAATAATTGCCACACCTAAAAACACTCGGGAAGCTTTAATTTCAGTTGATTATAACAAAAGACACTTTATTATAACAAATTTATTAACGTTCAATTAGTTATAAAATTTTATAGTCTCTTATATAATAACTAAATCAGGTTTTAAATAAACTATCACTAATTAGGATTAACATATTAACTTATTAAATCCATATATTAAATACATACAAAACATATTAATAAATAAGAGTTATAGCAGTTAAGGAAAATAAAACTATTAACCTTTATATTTAATTACATTTTATTAGTTGTTATTAATGAGTTCTTCTAAAAAACCTATTAACATCTACACCTATAATTTCATTAATCTAACTACAACATTTTAAAACTGATTGTTAGGTAATGTACATAAAAGTCACAGAAAGATAATATATACATTCGAATACAAATAAATACCATAAGCATTTCTAATGTGCTTTTATATATTTTTTACACATTAATATTAGTTAAGTACCTTTTGGCATAGGATCAATTTCAGAGCTCATTTCAAATGCATTTAGAACTATATTTACAATTACAATAATTAAATTTATACAAAGAACTGCGTTATTTGTTCTGTCAGCATTGGTTTGATCTCCTTCCTTGTTGATATCAAGAGTTGAACCAAGGATGATGCAAAATATTGCTTGAATGGCCTTTCAAGAATTAAAATAAAAATTAAAAAAAAGAAACTAAATTAAAATCAAAATAATATAAAAACCAACATAAAACAAATAAACGCTTTCACACAAAACTAAAGTTGCTTGATCAAAAATTATATTTGGGTGTAGGTTTCGTACTATTTACGGCAATAGCAGGGTCTAAACCAAAATTCATCTTTATAATGTCACAAAATAAAGTGCCAGTTACAAATCCTACCGCTATATGATTCAAAATTTCAGCTATTAGATTCTGTTTTGGATCTTCTTGTATTTTCATTAGTGCCATGATTACCGATAATAGGGCGGCACTAACCTAAACATAAAATTTTCCAATTAAAATTTATTTTTAAATTCAGTTCGAATCGTGATTGGCAAAAATGGGAAACGAATAATTTAATTATGAAAGACGTTAAATTTTTGAGGAACTATCAGCATTAAGATCAATATTCCGATTAATGTCACTAATTAACCTAAGTGGTTTATTAGAATATTCAATACCAAAACCAGAAATAATAATATTAATTAAAGATATAAGAAAAACAAATATAAGAATAACATCATTTAAAACAATAGCAGCTGTATGGTCTCGAGTCTTGTTTATATTCAGGCCACCAATGATCACAAAAAGTATGGCAACGACCAGCTGTTAAAAAAAAGATTACGTTAATTACAATTATACTTGCATATTGAATTTGTGAATAATCTATTTAGGTGTAGAGATATATATTG
The DNA here is from genome assembly GCA_024586415.1 of Phrixothrix hirtus. NCBI lineage: Eukaryota > Metazoa > Arthropoda > Insecta > Coleoptera > Phengodidae > Phrixothrix > Phrixothrix hirtus. The sequence continues at coordinate 8,083 of JAHWXV010800253.1, forward strand.
AGAACAGGAATTATAAAATTAGTCTGTAACCAATAAGAACAAAACCTAATAATTAGAATAATTACATCTACAATGAAAGTAATTTATCTTGCCGGTACTTATAGGCAACACACCATAATTTACAAAAATGCTACATTTTTCATTATTATAAAGAGTAGTCAGAGTTTTGAAAAATGATAATCAAAATGTGCGTTTAATTGTTTATTTGCTATTGTTTTATTTTCCCAATGTTTCCTAACAAAGAAAAACCTGACATGCTTTATTTTGAGGTAAGCTAAAAAATAATGATTTAGCTGTGAGGCTGTACAGATATCGTTATCCTAAAAGAAGCAATTCAGCATGAACTACGTTCATTAAAGCAAAAGCTAGATCTCGTATAAGCGTTCGTCGTTCTTTTGTAAATATAATATATAACGGAAACGCCGTTGCTTTATCATTAACTGTATATTTTGAGTTCGCCGCTAGTAAATTATAAATAAATAAATTTAATGTTTAATTCCTTTATATGAGACAAAATACGTTTGCATATTTACATTTTCGTCATCATTTAAATTTTAACTCCGTAAGTTACAACTTTCTATGTGAAGCCAACCAGACACCTTTAGAGTGAAAACTCTACTATAAGTAACTTATTTTTTTAGGACGCTTTCTTCGTCAGTAATAATTCATTAATTAATAAGAGATAACCTCATGTTTTGAAGGGTGTAACTTAGTAAAACAAATGTCAAGTGGGTGCTGATTAATGTAATTCCGTAGCTTTATTGGAATGGGTTTATTAGTTATAGATAAATCGTACAACAGATATAGATTTTTGAAGGATTAAAGCATTCTAACGGCTGACACCTGAAAATCGCGTAGTTACCAAATTTCAGCAATTAGAAAATCTGGGACACCTAGAATTGTAAGTGATCTTTTCTTCCAAATAGCCACTCTAATTTTACTAACTGGTGACAAGTCGTGAGAGTCGACGCCAAACCAATAATATATGAGTACAAAGGAATCCATATTAAAAAAAGATTAAAAGTAGTAAGAAATTAAGAAAGAAATTAAAAGTAGAAGTGCACCTACTTCCTATATTGTAGGAAACTATATGTAAAAGTTTTGGGATATTTCTACCCACTGTTACAGAATAAATTAAAAGGTATAGGATCATTGTCGGGTGTTAGACTCAAGATTTTGCCGAAGGAAAAACCTGCGAAGCCTGGTGCTTCAATATGCTCATCGTTCTAATGTGGAAAAACGATCAGGTATATGAATTTTACGGTAGAGTATATCCCTCGTTCTGGCTTTCTCGTTCAGGATAGTCTATTTCTTCAGAATCTTAAGAAAGAGCTCGATAAAAAGGGTTTCCCCTCATTGAATACTTCAAATAGACAAATCAGAATTGTTCATTGTACCTAACAAACTTCCTTTCGTGAAAACGGGACAAAAGTTGGTAGGAAAAATTGCGTTTGTCGCGTGATTTATGTCTCCAAAAAGAATACGGTATGACTTTCCAGAAAACGTTTAAAATCAGAATTTGATTATGTACATGATACGTTTGCAACAAAAAGTGATGATTTATGTTTAAGTTCTTCTAAAATAACAACATCCAGAACAATTGTAAATTATTGCTATATGAAATTTTTTAATAAGTTACCCACACATATAAAGTTAGTGGATATCAAAAATCTTATTAACGCAAAAACTCTTAATGGGAAACTATTACATAGATGAGTATTTAAACTAGATATATGTATTCTTAACATGTTGCTGTTTTTGTAATTTTATTTTTATTATTGTTCTTTTTTTGTATTGCTTTTCTTTTTGTTTGATGTTTGTAAGTGCTCTGTATTAGAACAATAATAAAGATATTATTATTAAATAATACATTATTAAATACTGTAAAATAGTATTTGATTCTGTTTACGTGAATTCCAATATTTTTTGGACCAATTAAAGCATTTTAAGGAATTTGTTGAATTATTTAAAGAAGTTCCACCTTTATTTATTCTCGACCACCATATTTTAGTTATTTTAGTGCCCTTGTTTCCTCGTGGAAGTCACACTTCAAGATCGAAACCTTTGGAGCACATAAAGCTACCTATTCTGCAAAAACAGACAAATGAACAGCCAGAAATCTGGGAAGATCATATTTCAAGAACAAGTAGCTTAGCTTCTTGGAGTATCGATTATGACAGTTGCTGAAAATGAACTTAAATGCAACATAATTTCGTCATAAGATGACGATGTTTTTACAAAAGAAGACCATAGACTATGAGATGTCTTGAGATGAAAACGCGATATCTTTACTACAAGGCCTATGGAACGAAAGCGACGAGAATCTCCAATTGCTATCAAACAAAATTTATCTGCTACAAGAAATAATAGTGAGCTAAAAATACAAGAAATTTTAACAAGGTAAAGTAATCCAACAGATTCAAAAATTGTAGCAATAATGAAGTCCCAAAAATTATATCAAAATCTTGAAAAGTTCCAACACATGTCCTTCGGAAAAAACATGGAACATTGTTTAATTCTCAAAAATTGATAATAGTATGTCGCCACTTAAAATTATTTTTAAAGCGCCCGTTTGGAAGCAGATAAGAAATAGACGTTCTCAAAAATCAAACGAAAAAATCACCTTTTAAAAATGCTTTAAGTGAAAAAGAATGAGTCTTATAAATCAAGTCTGAAAAGCGAAATATTGGCGAAGATACAAGAAAGAAGAGCAAATAAAATAAATAAAAGAGTAGGAATAAAAGGAAGACGAATAGCACAAATTATGAAACTGGGATGTATTGTTTAACTTTCAATATTTCAAAAACCAGAGATGATCTCGTTTTGTGATATTATAGAGGCACGAGGATGACTCATGTTACGATATTAATGATTCATGAAGTAACCTTTGAGTTAGCTAACAACGGTTCACACGCTTGTCTTATAATAGCCATACTCTTATCCGCTAGCATTTGCATTGGGATGTTTTTATGTTATCTACCTAGCCATGAAAACAATACACAATCGCGATAATGTTTTTACATCAAATTTTTGTAACATTTTAGAGCGTCATTATCAAGTTTGGTCCCAATAGCTTAACGTTTGGCATTTTTATATCATTTTTAAAGATGCGAAAATAAGTGATTTAAAATTTCAACACAGAAGCATCATGAAAATGAGGAGAATTTGACAAGATGAAAACTTCTTCTATAGAACTGTAACTGGGGAGAGATCTAGCTACACCAATGGGACCCTTCCACGAAACAGGACTCCATGCAATGGGTGCAAAAGGCCTCTTCACCGCCCAAGAAAGCGAAGACGTAATTTTCTGCAGAGAAAGTGATGGCCACAGCTTTCTGGGAGGCGGAAAAGGTTTCCTTAATTGAGTATATGCTAAAAGGGTTTGCAAGAGCGAAACATGTCTACAAAGACATTATTAAGAACTTAAAGGTGGCTATACGCGAAAAACGACCCACAGTTATGTTAAGAAAACTCTGCTTCTGTACGACAATTGCAGAGTGTATAAAGCACAAATTGTTGAAGCAGTAGCCAATTAATCTGGTTTCAAGGAATTACAACATCCGCTTTACATTTCCAATCTCGCCTCGTGTGACTATTATCTCTTTCTAAAATTTAAAAACCACTTGAGAAGGTATCGCCTTTTATAGAACGGCGACTTGGAAAACGCCGTGTAGCCGTATTTTGCAGAATTACCAAAAGAATTTTTTTTTTAAGGCATAATGTTATTAGAAAAGCGTTGGAATAATTTCGTTAGTGTTAATGGTTCTTTCGTTTAAAAATAAAATTTTGTTTATTTTCCAACTTGTTGTTTTCAGGTAGATAACATAAAACACTCCACCGTAGTTAGCCTAGGTAGTTTTAATTGCAAAAAACAACTTTTCATTTCCATACCAACTAACAACAACTTACTTGAAATTTCATTGTATAATTTTACTATGATAAGTTAACACATTGTCGTGTAGTAAATTTCAAAAACTTGTTGATCGAAGTGATGAAAATCGATAAAATTGATTAATTATTAATCAGTAACTATTTTTAAAACGGTTAAGTGGTAAAGAGATTTACGAAGACTTGTTTAAAACACTTGGCGTGCTCCGCCCTTCGTATGTAATCGTAAAAATTTGATTGGATTTTTCAAGAGAATTCGATTTTCAGTTGAAAATGATGAGAGACGTGGAAAATTGATTTCTGTGTCTATTAGATCGTCAAATTGAGATAAAAAATATATCTGAAACACTACAAATTTCATATGAACATGTTCATCACATAATTCAGCCGGCCTCGACTGGCGTAATGGTTAGCATGTTTGCCTCTCCACCTAAGGAACGCAGGTTCAAACCCAATCGAGGTAGGTAAATTTTTCAGCGGAGAAAAATTTAGGTCCCGTGTCAATGTGATGTTTAGTACGTTAAAAATCCCTACTGGCGGTGGAACTCCTCCAGATTCGGCAAAATTCTAGTAGCCATGGCGAAATGGCTATATAATTGTTCTAGTCCAAGAGGGTCAAGAGAAATTCCGCATCCAAATCCTTTACCCACAAAAACAAACAAACAAACAAACATCACATAATTCATTTCAATTTAGATATAAAAAGTTTTCCTGGAAAATGGATTACCAAAGTTTGGATGTTGTTCAAAATCATACAAGAGTGGAAACATCGCGTTACATTTGCGCCTGTTTTAACGAATATGCTAAAGTTGTAAACAGTATTAGTACCATCGATGAAACCTGGCTACCTTTCTTTAACTCGGAGGCAAAATAATAGTCGATGAAATGGAGCCATTTTGGTTCTGCAAGGCCTAAGAAGTTTTGCGTGTATAAATATACTGGAAAAGTTTTTGTTTCAATTTTTTTGTTATTCCACGGAGTCATTATTGTTGATTACTTAGGGAAAAACAAAACAATAACTAGGAAACACTATTTCACATTACTGCCAACTTCTTTCGAGAAAAAATTATGAAAGAAAATCGCAATAGATTGACTCATAGTGCCTTGTTTTTACAGGGTAGTGTGTTTGAACGTAAGTCTCGTATTACAATGAATACGACCCATGATTTAAAGTTCGAACATCCTCCTTATCCGCCAGACCGGGTTCTTTCGGATTATTGTCTGCTCTCTCAAATGAAAATATGTTTGAAAGGGTGAAAATTTTCTTCGAATGACGAAATGATAGACGTTGTAGAGAGTTGATTTGCAGAGTAACAAGAATTGTTTTCTAAGAGGTTTGCCGAAGTCGCACGATCGTTGTAATAGGTTTATTACCTTAAAAGTGGAATACGTTGAATAATAGAATACATTCCTTTTAAAATTGTTTCGTTATCCATAGTAGGATAAGGATTTATCAATACGCCCTTGAATGTTAAAAACTTTTATAGTTTACACATTCCATAACAAATATTTTAAAAATGATTCAAGTTTCTAAAACATTATAATTATAAATATTACAGGAGGGTTGATAATTATGTATCCAGAGTTGACAACACTGGTTATGTAAGGCGCCATCTGACATATTTTTGAACGTTTAGTCGTACGGACTCTATTTGTATTATTTACAGTGACTTGAAGATTCCATCGCTGTAAAAGAAATTGAATTAACTCGCGAACTTTTCTTTTGCGATAATTTACTACGAATTTCGAGGTGGATTATCTCAGCAACAGTACATCGATCAACTCACTTCGACTTTTGGTGATGAAACGCCATCTAAAACCACTGTACATAACTGTACGGAACAATTTAAACAAGGTCGTCCAAAATCGGTGGTTGCGCCAAAAGCAATCGATGCTGTGCGCGAACTGATAATGCAAGACAATCAATCATATGGCATACCGTGAGATTGAGACATCCCTGAACATTAGTATGATAAGCATACACAAGATTTTACATAAACATTTAGCCGTGAAAAAATTTGTCCGTTTTGGATTCCGCACATTTTGACAATCACTCGAAAACAGCCACGTGTCGATTGGTGCAAAGAAATGCTCTAAAAATACAACCGTGGTGGGTTAAAATCCATGTATAATATCTACACAGGTAATTGGTTTTGGATCTGCGCACATGAGCCCGATAGTAAACAGCAGTGAACTCCACAAAAGTTGTTCTCGCATGAAGCACTTTAAAGCAAATATCGCCTGTTTTTTTGGGATAAATGGACATGTGGCTACAGTACTATTAGAAGATCGTAGAGCGGTCATTCTGAATAGTACACCAGCAGTGTTTGGTGAAATAATAAAAACCAACAAGCACCGCGGGATCATTCTTCACGCGGACAATGTCAGGCCTCACACATCGGCCCAAACAAACAACTCAAAGCTTGACCGGTCGAATTGATAGGTCATCCTCGATACGGTCCTGATTTTTCGCTCAATGATTTGTTTTTTCCAGTACGCTAAGAATAAACTACTGGTCAATGCTTTTCGACGCCAGAAGAAGCGTTTAATGCGTTCAAAATGCAATCAGAATGAAAAATTGCTTCGAATATATGCAAAGTGTACCGATCATCGCGGAGAATATTTTGAAAAATAACAAAATAAACATTTTAAATGATAAATATTTATTTTTGTTCATTATAATGGATTCATAAATAGCAACTCTCGTACATAGTTTAATTTACAGTTTATTCTGAAATAAACCTACTACTAGTTTTTAGAAAATTGAAGTTAATTTTTTAATTCTTTTTATTTCATGTTTTAATTTATTTTTAAATTAAATGCATTTTAATTGGGTTTAAATGCGTTTTAATTTTAAGTTATAGCCATCCTTTATTATAGTTTTATACATTTGCTAAAAAATCAATAAAGATTATTTTTTTATATTTGATGCACATAGCACACGATGAGTAAGTATTGTTGAAAAATTTGCATCCTGCTGGAAGAACAGTCACATCATTATCTCATTAGAGAGTCAAGTACTGCTAGCAAGCACACAGTGGCCAGGAGAGCTTTGAACAAAGGCACTTCGGATAGGTCTTTTCACCAAATAAACGCGTGGTATACGTGTACGTTTTATAATTAAATTTACAATATATCTATATAACGCTAGAATTAATAGTTAAAGTTGCTAAAAGACTACACTATTCTGAAGATGAGTAAATCACTTTGAAACCGGTCAAGATCTGTCTTCGTCCCTTAAATTAGGAATTGTAGTTACTCACAAAGTTATTTTATTATTTAAGTTTCGGATAAATTGTCGTATAATTTTGTGGGATTGGCGCTACAAACCAAAATGTTAATGCCATTTTTATATAATTTTATAATAATAATAATATTAATGAAAATTTAAGAATTAAATTCTCAGAACATTACTCAGAAGAGGTCTGTCGTTATCAAAGAGTTTGGGTATCAAATCTGTTGCTTTTTTGGTTGAAGAAATGTACCAAAGTTTGAAAATAATTTAGTTTTAATATCATAGAGCGTGCCACTTTCTTGTTCGTAACTGCCACAAATATTCTGGACGTGAGGATATCGTACCATCAAATTTCTATTATATTTATTTAAAGAAATCAAATTTGTTGTATTTCAAATCAAAGAATGATAATAAAACTATGCTTCTATAGAAATAGATTTATAAAAAAT
>JAHWXV010800274.1:0-11842 GCA_024586415.1 Phrixothrix hirtus
AATACAAAATGTCAAATTTTACGAATATGGCAATAACTTATTACACTAGCGACATCTAGTGGTCATTTGTAACAACATAAAAGGCAACCCTCGTATAGAAAATTATCTGGAAATCCGCCTAGATTATATGAAAGGACATTAAATTGCTAAGAAAAATAGTAAATTTAAAAATAATCAATTGTCAATGCCGAATTCAAGAAAATCACGAAAAACTAAAAAATGGTAAGGGTAAAGTGGTGCCACGGAAGTGCTTCCGGAAATCCGATTTTAGACAAATTGTTGCGGTCACGTGCACAGATGGATATAAATTGAAATATAAAATTTTCATTTTCAAGATATCCTTTTCACAGACACACAGACCAATTTCCAAAAACATGATTTTCGTACTCGGGGGATCTGAAAACGTGTATTTTCTATTAAAACTTGGACATTGAAAATTTTCGACGAAAACAATACTTTCTCTTTTACTTAGATTTCAGATAGTGTAAGACAAAGTAAAAATATGTTGTAGAATATTTGTAGTCTCTATAACACAGCTGAGTTTAACGTTTTATTATTTATTATAAGACATCAAATAATCATAGTTTATAATTAAAACTATCGACTGAGTACCTTCACAAATGGAAGCATTTTAAAAAACCATATATACCGAAGTTAGGAATTAAAATACGAGAGCTATTCATATTTAGCGATTGGCGATTTAAAAAAGGAATTTTCCTAGTAAGATGGCGCTCTGTCATTAAATTTTTAGGGATAGGATTAGGAGAGAGGATATTGTGAGGGAATGGTGAGGAAAATTTTATGTTGGTCATACGAATGTGCATGATAAGGGAAGACAAGGCAGACGGTGAATTCTGACGGATAAACTCGAGCAACATTATTACGAAACTATGCGTGAAAGACGTCGGTTCTCAACTTTACAACGAACTGTACAAATTTCATGGTCAACCGTCAACAAACAGACATATTAGGTTAACATAATTGATGTATACAGGTGGGTACCAAAACATCTCATTGATATGCACAAAAATCGTCTTGCATGGCAATGCGAGACTCCGTACTGCGACACAAAGTGTGAGATCATAGACTATCAATCAGCGGCTTTTGACCATCCCCACCTGAACTCGACAGGACATTGAATGACTATCATCTTTTCCCTCAAATAAAGGTCTAATTGGTTACTCAGCGCTTCGACATCAATGAAGAACTCATAGATAGCGTCAACAACTGGCTGAATATAGAAAATCGAACCACGATACAACAAGTATCTGAATTTCTGTGAGACCATGTGGGCATGTACCATTAGTAAGTAGGTATACATTGCATGTAATAAATTATTTCCATCTTTTTTGGCTTTTAATATCCAATGGGAGGTTGATTTGTGAATATGTGGTTTTAAGGTAAAAATTTTTTATTTCGCATATTTATATTACTTTAAAAAGTATAATATCTATTGGTTTTTCCAAAAATGAATGATTTTAAATAGCTATAGCTACAAAGTATTTATTGCGCTACCGACCTGTTTTTATATATTTACCAGCTGTGTTGACTGTCACGTTCTGATATATTTCCCGAACTGTTGTGATTATTATGGGGATGATGGTTCACAACGAGCAAGGTACTAGTATTTTTATGAAACGACGTAAAGGTTTGATATCACATTGGTTGATTATTGTTCTTAACGCAAAACATAATGTACGATACTCGATCGTTATTGATTTAGTACTACAGGTCTCGAAAATTAGGGTCTCGTTTTTGTATATTTTTTCTCAACCTATGATACACTTACCGATCTTGTATCGTAATGTGCTATATCTTGTTTCAGGTGAAATTTCACATACACCAATTTGAGTCGTACACAAATCTAAACATGGTGGCGCTTTCACAAGAACGGCATTTTGAAATCATAAAAACTTATTATGGAAATTGTCAGTCGACAAAAGCAACTAATCTCAGAATTCGTGGTTTTTTTTGAGCTTTTAATAGTTTTACTGAGCAAGCCATTCAATATTTAGAAAAAAATTTGAAGAAACTGGCTCTATTCACGACCCAAAGTCCCATTCGGGTAGATCAAAAACTCCACGTTCTGCTGAAAATATTGTTGCTGTACGAGAGAGCTTTGCAAATGACCCATTAAATTGATCCCACGATTTCAAAAATTTGTAACAATTTAAATTCTACTTTTAATATTTATTCGGTTTATTTAATTTTGGAAGCAACTTATATCGTTATTTATCTAGTTAAGGAATTCTATTAAACGAATTTCATTTTTAATTTGTTTGGGTACCGCTGATTTCATTCGCAGCTTTTGTCGCGGCACTCTTAAATGTTGAGAGGCACGAATCGAAGTAGACCACGTGTCGTCTCAGGCATTGTTATACGAGCGGCGTGTGTATAAAGTTGTTATGCTTGTGAATTATGGACACCTGTGTTACACGCGGGGTAAGTTAAAGGGCCAATGATCTCTTGTAGATAAATTAGTTAATTATTTTTTTTCTTATTTTGTAGTGTTTTGGTTACGGGACATAAATTGTCTCGAACGTCGGTTTTTGACGTATTTTCTTGAGAATGGTGGTTCCCGCGAAGAAGGACCTTTTCCAATGGGAATTACGACGGAATAAGAGCTCCTAGGATGCGACCTGCGCCAGTTTATGTAATCCGCCATCCGTTGTTAATAGTTTGGTTTTGGTTCCACTGTAATTAATTTTCGATGGTAGTTCGTGTTTATGGTACATCGGTTGGAAAATCAGAAATCAGTAGTTGCGCTATTCGATCATCAGCCGGCTTCCGAATCTGTTTGGCGTTCAAATAACCCAGGGACTACTTGGAGATTGTCTCTACGTTTTCTAAGAGTTCTGACCCCAGCTTTAACGACTCGGAGTCTCGCTTATGCGGTAGCAGTCGCCAAATATCTTGTTGCGGAAGGTCAGTGACGAAATCTTTATTTTACTTTGTATCATATACATTGTCTATTTGGTTTTATATTTTCAAACATATTTTTGGATTATTTATTTGGTTTCATACAATGTAAATTATTTAAAATTCATTTAAGATAGTAATATATAAAGTTGTATTTTGGTAATGTAAAATTGAATTTGATAGTAATTAATATTATTAGCGTTTGGGATAATGAAAATTATATTTAAGTAATAAGTTAAGGCTTTCTTTATAATTTTGGTCAGGTTCATAAAAGATCGCAATATTTGTGAAAGTAATTCTTTTGGTCGGTTTACAATTTTGGTTATTTTTAATGAATTAAATATTTTTGTATATTTTATTATTGGGGGTTGCGCAATTCGGTTTGTTGCATGAAATTTAAATTAGGTGACTTTATTTTACCCAGTGTCAATTTTAACTACGATTATCCGTAGAAAGAAATACTTATTTAATTACGTTCAGATATCCTGAAAACATTATTCCTGTTTCGAGAAATATCCGAGGCGTTTGCAAATTATTTTATCGCGCCATCACACCTGGCTATAAGGACATATTCGACTCGTTTTTGAATGCGTTATAGTAATGTTAGAAAACATTTTTGCAAGCACGCCGGAAATTTCCTTTTCATTTGTTTAATTAATACATTATTGAAGTCAATTAAATTTTGATGTTATTGTATGCATTAATTTACTGTAAGATTTACTATCGTCGGATTTACTTGTTGTCAAATTGAGCGTGTTAACATCGTTGAATTATTTACAATAAAACCATTTATCTATAATTATGTTGTCTTTCTTCATTCTCATATAGATGACGTTTTGGCTATAAATTTATTAGGAAAAGTACAATACTTCCGCTGTTTATGTTATCACTTTTTTCATTTGGACGATTAAATAAATTATTTTAATCGAGGTATTAATTATTATCATTCGATTGGTTTAGCTAATCGTGGGCGACGAATTGGTAATAATTTAGTCGCGATATCGTTGTATAAATTTTGTTACTTAGATTATTTTATTTTGAAAAGTAAATTTAGGGCTCTCTACGAGAGCTTGACTAAAACTTCCTGAAGTCGTTTAGGTTGCTGATACCTTTTAGGACAGAGGCGCGCCAAGGATCGTATACATCGTGGACTCACTCAACTCTATCGTTAGGAAACCTATCTTAGCCCGACAACCCTTATTTCTATTACATCACATTGGTAAGTGTTGTACACACCCGTTTGAAGGTTCCATCCTCAGTAAACTATTCTACATCTATCAACGTGGCAAATTAGACATGACACAAACCAGTTTATGACAAATTTTAAATAAGGACTTGCAGTTTTATGCATACAAAATGTAGGTAACCCAAGAACTGAGGGCGGCGGTTTATCAACAATGCAGAAATTTTGTTATGTGGATGTTATAACAAAGAGCAACAGAGTCACATTTTGCTTATAAAGTAATCTTTAGCGATGAGGCTCATGTTACGTTAATCGGGACAATTAATAAACAAAATTATCATGTTTGAGGAGAAGGTAAGCCTCAAACGATTCATGAACGATAACTTTATGCGCTAAAATGTACAGTTTGGCGTGGTTTACGGTCTGGAGGAATTATCGGCCCATTTTTCTTTAAAGACGATCATGCAATGCTGTTACCGTCGATGCACCACGTTATAATCCGATGTTAACATCTTTTTTATGACCACAACTAAATGGAATTGACATTCATGATGTTTATTTTCAACAAGATGGTGCTACGTGCCACAACGCATTATTGTGCACGTGTAATCTCACGGAATAGTGATCTGAATTGTCCACCAAGATCTTGCAACGTGACCTTTACAATTTTATCTGTAGGGTTACTTAAAAAGTAACGCTTAGTATAATAGGTCAGCAAACATTCCAACCCTGAAAGATAACAGTGGAGTCGCCATAAGGGATACTGAAACTCCCATACTTTCAATTCTCGTATCAATGCATACCAACATAGCCGTGAAGGGCAATAACAATGCAGTCTTCCACGTTTAATTGTAATTGATGTTACTTTGGTTCAAAATAAAGAAACCAAAAGTATTCCTTACAATTTATTTTTCTAATAAACCAACATTCTACAGTCATTTTTGGAAAACTCTTTGTTAGAGCCAAATTACAGAGTTGAGATTAAACTTATAAATAATATATTAATAAACTTTTACTTCGATATGTTATGCATTATGACGCATACTTTAAAATAAAAGGTGCGCGTGCTATTACATTTTCAATGTATTAAGAAAAAGATTTCTTTATAAAATTTATTAGATTTACTTGAAACTGTTAGTTTAATTAAAGTTGAATAAAAAGTACATTTCCTCGATTTATCTTTTCAAGTGGCATGGGCTAATCGGGATATAAGACTCCTTATAGCTACACTGAAACTACAGACAATTTGTAGGTCGCGTGACACTTTTATATTCCCTGGTTTTCCATTGCCTTGCATTGAACTTGAGTAACATAAATTTATCGCTTCATCAACATTCATCTTTAATTTTTAAATAACGTTGTTATTTCATTTATTGTATTTTGTGTCATGTATACATATGCAAAAAATTATAAACAAGACATACATGAATCTTTGAAGCACTACACATTGTATAAACAATATTCACATCTTTACAAATAAAACAGGAATTTAACTAGAAAATAACTAATATAATTTAATATTTACTTTCATTACACAACTTAAACACTTCTTATTTTTGAAAAGATTGGGAAATTGTTTATTCGTGCGAGGTCTTTAAGTTTACACAAAAATAATATCAAACTTTTGTTTTAAATACATTGCCTCTTGACGATAGTTCAATTCTCCAACCAAACATGTAAATACATACTATTTATCTTAACAAATAAAGTTGCAGTATAAAAACGTAATTGGTAAATTGCCGTGAAACAATTGCCTAATGCATACAAAAAAAGCGAATCTGAATGCCAAATTGTTATGTTTATCTAAAATAACTAATTAATTAGTGGGAGTTTGCATTTAAAAGTTTCAAAAGATAACGAAAAGGCTGATATACTAGAAATTAAATGACAACTTCTTACGTCAACTGCAATTTCGTATATAAATGAATATCCTAAAAGCCGACTACCTCATCAACAATATTTTCAAATTTATACAAACCATTAATAAACTTTGCAAATAGAAGGGATGATGGATAAGACGATGAAATAAGTATTTGTCTACTTCAGGGCAAGTCCAGCCTTTTCCACAAGAGACGCCATATAAGAATTGAGCAATTTGAGATACAAAGTAAAGAATACGCTTTTGTTGTGCGCATTACGCAACAGTTTCACGGCAACACAAAATTGTGTTTGCTTTGTAACATTATCTATCAAGATAAATAATACGTATTTTGCATTGTTCAATAGAAAATTTAACCATCTTTAAGAATATGTAAAATCTATAAAGACCTCATACTACCAAACAACTTTTTACTACTCAAAATAAAGTCATTGTTCTAGGAGTAATTATAGTATTTAAAATTACACAATATCACCAATGTAAGTAAATATTTTGAAATAATATTTAAGTATATCGAGTATTAAAAAAAATCACTCTGTAGTGTCACAGACGATATGTAAACTAGGAGCAATAAAGGTTGCTTAAGAACCGTCTATTTGAGCCGTAGAAGTGGATAGATTTCAAAAATAGACGATAGGTTAACGAATATCATTGAAATTTACAGAGGCTGTAGTCTGATTATCACTGCAAATATTAATAGTTTTGATTTACGCAAACTGGTTCAAATCGGGTAGCTTATGAAGTCAATGATTACGTTAGAATCAGAACGACAAATTTATGTTCACAGATTGGTTTTACTTGAATCATTATTTTTGCTATAACCTAATTTATGCATTTTCTCTGAAATTTTAATGAAATCTACTATAAATTAAATTTGAAATAAAATCTACTCCAAATTAAATTTGAGCTAAAAGATTTAAAAACAACTAAGAAGGGATACTGAAAATAAAGATTCAGGTTTGCATAACAGATTACGTATTAAATTTATCAATAGTAACAATGACTGACACAAACGGTAAATCAAATAAAGAAAGTAGGTGTATGGTTAATTGTACAAAAATATTTTAAAGTCCCCTTTCCGCTCCTTGATTAACTATAACATAATGCAGAAACTAAGAAGTGATGATAAACTTTACACACTTTTTAGGAGACAACGATTTATTCCATAAATCTAAATAGTTTGCCAATACAAAAATTTTAATTACAGTTTGAAGATTTAAAATATTCCTACGTATGCAGAAATTTAGGCCAGTAATGAGAAAGTATATCAATTAAAAAATGTCTCAGGCAATTCTGGTTCGATGCGTTTGCAGATCGATTCTAGAGCAGATTTTATTCTAAACAGATGAATTTAAGAAGACAACTTAGGTGAGTCAGATTCCTTTTTATGAATACTTACCACACTTCACCTACTTCACGTCAATGCTGCCCAAAGTTCACTCAAATTGACATTTAGAACGGAATATCGCTCAAGCTGAGGTGAACTAAACAGGATAAAAAGAAACGTAGCACGAGGGAACACTTTGGTCAATTACAATAAGCAGCGAGGAAATCTAGTTTTTAATGAGAATCAAACTACTTTTGTTAGAAACGCAAAGATAAATTCCTATAACTTTTTATTACAAATACCTTAATTTTTATATTATTTTTATATAATTAAAGATGAACCCAAATTCATATACAAACAACTTCAATTACGTAAATACGTTACTTTAAAGCTTGGACATATTTGAAAAAAAAAATGGTCACAAAGGATATTTTATCTAGTAAATAAAAGCAGTGCCCAAAACTGACTGTATTATATATTATAATTTAATAATGTGTTTTAATAGGAAATTATATCACTGACTAATTCTTCACTTATTTTAATTTTTAAACATGAAGTTGATGAACATACGTTTATAATGAACTGACATTAAGGCTGGGATTCTGACATGTTTTTATACATAGTTTTACAGCCTATCTAATTTACTTGCAATCTCAGAAAATTTATATTTTTTCACAAAACAAAAGGTTGGTATGTAAAGTATTACAGCGGAGGTTTGTCATAAAACTATTTTTAATAAGCCACTTTATGGTACAAATATGTTTAATAAAGAATTAATTATCAGCGATTATCAACACATTTTTGACAAAATAAATTGACAGAAACAAAGAATGAAGACAAATACAAATGGAATATTACGAGTTTTATGGGATAATACTAATTGTTTGAAATTAATCTAAAGCAATACATTTTGTCGATGTCTGTAAATTGTGAAGACCACAATTTACAAATAAATAAAAATAAACTCGATTTTAACACATGTAAAAGTAAAATTATTTATTTAAATTATCTATATTAATCTTACACTATAGCTATTAATCACCACATGGTAGTGTTTTCTTTATTTGTTGTTTTATACAAATTTTTGTTTTTCTATGGAATCCCAGCCTTAATTTAACATTCTGAATATAAGCTTGATATTCCCTATGACAACGGTCATAACTAAAATGGAATTTGTGTTTACTTGTAAGAGGGTAGTTCAATAAGACAGGTAAAAATAAAACAAGCAGTTGTTTTTTCAGCGCAAAATCATTGGTTTTCAATATAGTTCCCCTCCAATTGACACACTTAATGCAACGACATTCCAGACGTTTAATACCTCCAGTAAAATAAGATTTATGCGTCCGCAAAATACGCGTCTCCTTCGGTGATCATTTCTTCATTGGATGAAAATTTTGTACCAGTCAGCCAAGTTTTCATGGCAATAAGAAATAGTCAGAAGGAGCCAAATTTGGTTAATATAGGGTATGTGGAAGCATTTCGAAATGGAATCAGTGCATTTTTGGAGTTACAGTAGCTGAAAAATGTGCTTACGTATTATCATAACGAATTAAATTTTTTTCATTGCCAAATGTGGCCGGTTTTCTTTGATTCTTTCATTCAACTAGTCCAACAACGATAAATAATACTCTCCTGCTATTGTTCTACATTTTTGAGGTAGTCAATGAAAATTATTCCCCAAGCATCACAAAAAAGAGTTTTCATGACTTTACCTAGCCGATGGCACCACCTTTACCTTCTTCAGCCTTCTTGAACCAGCTTCTATCCATTGTTTCAATTGATGTTTAATGGATCCAAATCGCATCAACAGTAATAAATGGACGCAAAAATTTAGGTGTATTACGCTTAAATAGTTTTCAACAATACTCCGAAGTCGTTAAACGATCACGTTTTTAGTCCACTGTTAACAAACGCGGCATCCATTTTACAGAAAGATATTTCGCATCAAAATCATCATGTAAAATTGAAACCACTGTACGAATCGACAAACATAATATCATTCACCTTTGTTATCATTGCTGGTGTACCGGCATCTTTTGGCTTTGGTTTCAGAAGCATTCTGATGTAATCTAGCCAAATAAAGGAAAGCTTCCCACATTACAATACAGATTTAATAATGTCAATCGCTCACATTTTTTTCAAGAAACATAAATATTTTGGTAGCTTTACTAGCATATACAGTGTATAAAAGTGAAACTCATACACCGCAGAAGTTGAAATCAATTTGGAAAAACTTTAAATCTAAAATATAACGATTTAACAAAAATGACAAAAATCAATTATAATAAAGACGAGTGCATTTAAAAATCGTATAATTTAAATTGTACATTGGGTAAATTTAAACAAATTCCAGATACAAACACTCAACGTCAGAAATTACGTCCAAATGAAACTCATACTAGCATTTGCATCAGCAGAAGCTTGATACTTATTTACAATAATCATTACTTATTTTAGTTCTATTATAATTTAAGTGTTTGAACAACTGTGGGTGCAAATTTTAAGATAGTATAAATTCATTAGTACTATATATTTCCAAAAATAAATACGCAAAGGGGTCAAACTTCAGTAAGCATTTATAATGAAGCATTATTATGCTTCATTATAAAAATAAGAAAATAGTGAATAGAAGTCATACGACTATACAGTGAATAATAAGTAGATACAAAAACTCAGAAAATTTTAAAAATAAAACGCGTTCAAGTCCGCGGAAAATGTTCACAAATATCGAAGAACGTTGGATTGTTCGCTAGATAAAGGAAAATCCCAAGTTAAGTG
Organism: Phrixothrix hirtus; assembly: GCA_024586415.1. Taxonomy (NCBI): domain Eukaryota; kingdom Metazoa; phylum Arthropoda; class Insecta; order Coleoptera; family Phengodidae; genus Phrixothrix; species Phrixothrix hirtus. The sequence goes on from JAHWXV010800274.1 coordinate 10,087, forward strand.
CACCAAGGGAAAGGTTGAACAATGTTGCAGTAAAGCTGTTAATACACAAACTATACGAAATGTTCTAAAAAAATATGGATATAATGGCAGAGTTGCTAGAAGAAAGCCCTTTGTAAGTAAAAGTAATAAAATGAAAAGAATAAAATTTGCTAAAAAGTACGTAAACGAAAGTTTTGACTTCTGGAAAGAAGTGCTATTCACGGATGAAAGTCAATTTAATATATTTCGTTCACATGGAATGACACGGGTTGAAAGAAAAAATATGATAGGAATAGTAAAGCATGGCGGGGGATCGATAATGGTTTGAAGGTGTATGTCTACCTCTGGTGTGGGAAATTTACATTTTATGGAGTGTATAATGAACCAAGATATATATTTGGAGATTTTAAAACAAAATTTACTTTCCATTACTGAGAAGTTGGGCATAAGAGGGAGATTTAAATTTTACCAGGACAATGATCCAAAACATAAAGCATATTAAGTTAAAAATTGGTTGTCGTATAAATGTCCTAAAGTGCTTGACACACCTTCCCAGTCACCAGATTTAAATGTGATTGAAAATGTATGGAGTCGATTAAAGTCAGGAATTCAAAAACACCATGTAACAAAAAAAGAATTGAAAATAGCGTTACGTGTAGAATGGGACAAAATAACACCTGAATATTGTCAAAAATTAGTAAAATCAATGCAGAAATGACTTCAATGTATCATAAAAGCAAAAGGGTTGGCGATTTCTTATTAATATTCTATTTGTCCAGTATTATTGTCAATTTATTTTAAAATAATTGTTAGTGAGTATGAGTTTCATTTTGATGTGAATTCTGACGTTGCGATTTTGAATATGGATTTTTTTAGAATTTCCCCAATGTACAATTAAAATTATACGATTGATAAATGCACTTGCCTTTATTATAACTGATTTTTGTAATTTTTGTCAAATCGCCATTTGTTACATTTAAAATTTTTCCAAATTCGTTTCAACTTTTGCGGTGTATGAGTTTCACTTTTATACACTGTATGTTCAAAAAGGGTAATGGTTAAAAATGGAATTTTATCAAAACAGTACAAAAGAAGCAACAAAAGTATGCTGTTGACTGTTGACTGCGAGACTTTGCTTTCAACCGCGGAGCGAGCAGCACCGATAAACCGAGAACTTCGCGGTCAACCACGAAGAGAGCTAGACACTCTGGTGTCAACCTCGAACTGATTCACATTTGATCGCACTCCAGGTCCGATCGCGATACAATAAACCCGAAGTATGCTCTCGTATTAGGCCCCGCTTGTAGAATCAACCTTTACATTAAAACACACGATTGAACCGGCGAACTTAATTTACGCCTGGAAGTTGTGAAGCCGTCTCGCTGGTGCTGACGAAATCTAGGTGCCTTGGCAGTAGAGCTCGACACCGAGGCCTAAACACGATTCTTCCATTAGGCAGTTGAAAAGTGTAACAGCCTGGTTGGAGGTTCGTGGAACCCGTAATCACTGGCCCCTAGGTTGTCAGTCTTGTTCTAACGCCACAGTTGCCCGTGGGACTTGGTGCATGAATCCGGCAGACCCGTAGGGGATGCTTTCAAACGCTTCTGTCAGTTGAAAAGTGTAATAGGCAGTGGCGGGGCAAGACGTTGCGACCGCAATACGGATTGCAAGTATCACGAGATTAGCAATTCCTCTAGGTCGATCACACCCGTTTTATATATCTTCGCCGAGAGCGTGGATTCTAGACAACTTCCAAGTGCATCCTAGCATTCGCTAA